>JASAND010011217.1:0-27167 GCA_030248195.1 Trissonchulus latispiculum
CTAATTAGGCCATCCACTAGTCCCTGGAGCTCACCCATGATTTATGTACCTAAACCAGGGGGTAAACTGCGGTTGTGCGTTGACTTCAGACGGGTCAACAAAAATAGCGACCCGGACGTGTACCCGATTCCGCGTATTGACGACATAATGACGTCGCTAAAGGGATCAAAGTTCTTCTCCACTATTGATTTAAGCAAGGGATTTAATCAGATCGAACTTGATGAGGAATCCAAAGCAAAGGCAAGCTTCAATACCTTTCATGGTCAGTTTGAATACAATGTTTTGCCTTTTGGTTTAAAATGCGCACCCGGCAACTTTCAACGCTGTATGGAAAGAATTTTAGGCGATTTACAGTGGAAAAAGTGCATTATTTACATAGACGATATTTTGATCTTTTCAAAAACTTTTGAGGAGCATTTGGAAATTATGCAAGAGGTTTTTGATCGATTGCGTGCTGCCGATTTAAAAATGAACCCTGGAAAATGCCATTTTTTGAAGAAATCTGTCACCTATTTAGGACACATTATTCCGGAACAAGGGGTCGAACCCCTTAAAGAACGAATTCAAGCGATACATGGTCTAACCGTACCCAAAAACATTAAAGATGTGGAAAGTTTTTTAGGAATGTGTGCTTATTACGCCAAGTTTATTAAAGGTTTTGCGCATTTGGCTGCCCCGTTATATTCTCTCAAAAAGAAAGGCGTGCGCTTTGTTTGGAATAATACGCACCAGCAATCGTTTGAACTTCTTAAAAAGAGTTTGGTCGAAGCCCCGGTACTCGCGCACCCTGATCTTGCAAAAGGTTTTATTCTTCATACTGACGCTTCCGATTTAGGATTGGGTGCTGTTCTATCACAGGAACAGGACGATGGCAAATATCACCCTGTTGCATACGCTGCCCGATCATTAAAAAAGTACGAGCGAAACTATTCCACTCATGACAAGGAGTGTTTAGCTATGAAATTTGGAATTGAGCATTTTCGTCATTACCTCTACGGTGGCCCCCCCTTTTACGTTGTTTACTGATCACTCTGCTCTGCGCTGGCTAATGAAACACCCCCCTCGGAATTCTCGGTTAGCTCGCTGGCAAATGACGTTTTCGGAATATGATTTTGAAATCAAGCACCGAAATAACCCTCAGCTTAGGAACGCAGATGGACTCTCTAGGAATCCTCTATTCGCTGATATTGCAAAAGGTCTGTTAGGTGATGAACAGGAAAATGACAGAAAATTTGTGCAAATTTATCAGGACGAGAGTGAGGAACTGGTCGCTCACATAAATTTGGTTATTATTCGTGGACAGGCCCGACGGGCCCGAAATCCTAATGTCGCTGTTGTTAACAAATTGAGAGCGAAAAAGGGACCGCCAGCCGTAAGATCCAAAGTTTCAAAGATCTCGCAACCCTCTAGCTCCAGTGATTCAGACGAGGAACAAAGTCAGCCGTCCCCTGAAAAACAACCAAAGTTAAGAAGTGCACGGAAAATTTCCAGCTCGGAAACGAGTGAAGAGGAGCAGGATAGAAAACCGGCCTTGCGACCACGTATACTAGATTTAGACTATCCGAGTAAAGTCTATGAAAAATCTGTTGATGTCTCCCCAGAGACTGGTCGTTCTAAACGAACTGATCCGGTCACGGCTGTTTTTAGTGACGTTTTTCACCATGCCGTTCGGGACAATTCCAACGTCTCATTAAACCCTAAATCTTGGGCTAAATTGCAAACTTTACAACGTGAGGACCTACTCTTGAAAGGCATTATCGACTATAAAACACTGGGAAACTTACCTAGTAATTTTAACTTGGCTGTCAAAATTACGTCTCTGTCCGAGCAGTGCGACATGCGCGACGACGTCTTAGTTCATCTCGAAAAAATGAGAGATACCACGTTAGAAGTTTTAGCTGTCCCTGAAAGTTTGCGCGACGAAGCTTTAGCCGCGTGTCATGACAGTCCTTACGCCGCACACGGTGGTAGAAATAAGACCAGCTTCAGGTTGTCCCAACATTTCTGGTGGCCTGGAATGTACGCTGACGTTAAGCGATGGGTGGAGTCCTGTCCCCGTTGTCAGAAACGAAAAGGACCTCCGAAAAACCCTAAGGCCATGCTTCGACATGCTCCTATAGCTGTTGAGCCTTTCCAGCGCGTTCACTGCGATTTAATGGACGTTAGTAAAACTTCTAAAAGCGGAATGAAGCATATCTTGAGCTTCATTGATGCCTTTTCGAAATATGTGATTGCCATACCTATTAAGAATAAAACTGCCTATACCGTTGCGCAAAGTTTTCTCGAATTTGTCATTCTGCAGTATGGCTCGCCAAAGTTGCTAATTTCAGATCAAGGCAAAGAATTCGTTGCCCAGCTCAATAAGGAAATTTGTTCGCAGGTTCAGACACGGAAACTTGAGACTACTAGGTATCATCCTGCTGCAAACGGGCAGGTTGAACGCTGGCATAGAACACTGTTGGACATGCTCGCCACGGTTACTGAGAACCATTTAGAATGGGATAACATGGTTCCATATTGCCAATTTGCATACAACACTTCCATTAACTCAACTACCGGCGAAACACCTCATTATCTACTACATGCCTGGGACCCTGTTCTTCCCAGTGCCACGAACGTTTCTATACCCACTGACCGAAAGTATTCTGGTTTTGACTACGTTAGGGAAGCGACGGAAGCGCTTCAACTTGCTTGGTCATTAGCTCGCGAAAAGATTGGCGCTGCGCGAAAAATTAATGATGAAAATTACAATAAAAACGCAGTAGAACCTAAATTTCAGGTCGGCGATCTGGTCATGATTAAGGCCTCGAATGTTGCCAAGCGTGACCAAGTTTACAAACTGTTGGATAAGAAAATTGGACCATACCGTGTTGAAAAGATCACTGGCTGTGTTGCAGAAGTCTACCCTGCAGGTAACCGCCGTGCTAAGAGGGTCAAGGTTCAGTTCAATAACATGTACCCATGTGTTGAACCTCGCGTAATTACCGCTCCCGTCCATAATCACGACGACGAGGGTTCTGACAGCGCTGAATCCCTTGCGCCTGACGAACAACCAGCCAAAAGTGTTGCGAAGTTGCCGAAAGTTAACGTACCTAGGACACCGCCTCCAGCTGACCCTCCTTCCGAAAATGAGGCTCCCAAGCCATTCATTCGCAAACAACCTACCCGGAGATCTAAGGCCAATCGCTCAGAAACAAGCCCTGAGAAACCTCCCGTTCAGCCTAGGAAACGTGTACCCCTCTCTCCTAAACAGAAAAGTGTTGCTCCACCTAAGGTCGCAGTTTCGTCACAAGACTCTACCTCAGAAACTGACAGCATTCCCCAGTTTGTAGGCGAAGAATCACTCTCTCCCGAACACGATCCCATAGCATTTAATCGTAGGAACTTTTTTAATCCTGTAGATGCACGTTGGCAAGGACATATGGCCATACTACGTGGTCTTCCTGTAGAACACCGTCTCCCGGAAATGATGAGACATACCCCCCTACATGAACCATACGAGGTGATCAATGTAGTGGGTGACGGAAATTGCTTCTATCGAGCCATTTCCCTGGCTATTACCGGATCAGAAGATCATTGGAAAACTGTAAAGCGTGGGTTGTTAGAATTTTTCTCTACCTACGAGCATAAACGCCGATTTCGGACACTTTTTACTGACCCAGAAGCGGTTAGAAATAGACTGACTAAAACTGCAGAATACGCAACTGACGATGAATTATTTTTGACTGCTGCCTGGCTACGTACTCCTATACAATCTTACTCAAAGTTTGGCAAGGTATGGGCATGGCAACAATTCCTGCCGGATGCTCTGCTAGGTTCTAGCCAAAGTTATGAACGAAATGCACTGTACTTGTATAACGAAAACAGTGATCACTTCATGGTGGTACTTTCAGTACAAACACCTGCCGATTGGAAATGGCCTACTAGCAACAACCCCAAAATTTCGATTATGGAGTTGGTATCTTCTTCCTCCTCCAATCAATCATCCCCTGCCGATAATGCCAATAAAGGCGGCAGATCCTCTGCACCAAACGTTGAGAAACTATTCTCCGAAAGCCCATTGCTTTCTGGTGCTAGCCCCATCTTTAGAAATCCCTTTAGGAAGTCCCAACGCGGGAAATCTTCCTCTGGCCCTATGTCGGGTCGACACTCGTCTGAGCAGTAAACTTGGACGCTAAACAACCCTGTGATCTGTAACATAGAATTTCTTGTAAAGATTGTAGATGTACCTATCTGCCAAATACCTTGTATAGTAACATAACTAGTGCCTTGCACTCTAACTCTGTAGAATCTTGCTTTGCATAACTTTTCTGTAATAATTTGTCTGACCAACTTCTTTATCGCGAATTTTGAATAGTATTGTTATTTGTTTAAGAGGTCTCGGTTGCAACATCTAAACCGATGATCTAGAACTCTGAAGTGTATGTTAAAGTTGCTCCATGTTGGGCATTGCCTCTGTACATAACATCCGTACTAGAGGAGGAAATGTATTAAGGTTGCCGTCTGCTCCATGATGGGCACTGTACCTCGACTCTAACATCTGTCGAAGGTAGAGGCACGTATTCGCAGAAGTTCCGGTCTTCGGGCTATAAGCCCATGTGAGGTGCTCGGAATGCAGCTTCCGTAGTGGCTTCGATAACAAACGCTGCATAAAAGCTTTAGTTTCACTTAACTAAGCAACAAAAACAGTAGAAAACTCATTCAATATAAACTAAAAATATGCAGTTTTTATTGTAACATAGATTCTCACCTACCTGTAGTATAGGTTTCACCTTACTGTAACATAATTATATTCCTTATTATAATCTTGTACAGCGATATAGAAAAATACAAAATCCTCCTATAAAAATAGACAAAATACATAAAAATCTTAAAAAATACACAAAACCATTCTTTCTTTCTTATACTTACGTTGTCGTATGAATAGTCTGTTAGTAATTAGTTGCATTCATGTATAACCGTTTAGTCTTTAATCATCCTATGTGTGTGATGCATAATCTAGAGTAAATAGATCACTAGTAAATAATAGAAGTATGAAAGCTAATTCGCGAGTTAAGGGAAAATAGAAGATTGACTCTAGTTTCTTTGGATTGTGTGTTTGAGTGGATATTTGCAGCGAAAATTGTCTGAAAGAATATAAATCTGTGTGTGTGTGTTGTTCAGATCTTAGAGGAGTTCGTCATGCCGCCGACTGATCTGCCTGTCCGAGATGAGTATGTAGTGGAGTACCCGCCGTCTCTTCCGCCGCCCAATCCTGCATTGATGAATCCTGTACCAGCTCCGCCTGATCCGACCGCCTTGTTCTATCGACTGATGACTTGTGAGATTGGCCCACTTCGAGAATCCGGATCCCTGCCCCCAGGATTGATTGAGATCACCAAAGGATCGCAGAAGTTTGTTGTCACCAGCCCCTTTAGGCCTCAGTTGTTCCCGCCTAACCGTAGGGTTCATCTTCTGAAGGAAGGTATTCATATTGCTCAGGTGTGCACGATCCTTTGTTGTAATTGTTTTTGGAGAGTTGGTTTGTCCTATCATGGTGTTCCTTTTGTGTTTTACCCTTTAGAGGACAAGTTCCGCAAGAAGTCTAACATCATTAAGCGTTGTCTTCTTCGTGCGCTTCCATCGGTCCAAAATCCTATTTGTCGCTGTCCCAACATTAATTGCTTGTCTGATAAAACTGTTTCGTTGCTTGAACACAGAAGTTGGCCGCATGCCATGCGTGTACAGTGGGATGACTATCAGAATAGTTTGTTTGCTAAGATTGGCTTGATTCATCCCGATTTGCCTGATACTATCGGTGATCCGTGCATGCCTATGTTGGAGGATGCAATTATGTACTTGCCCAATTTCCTAGGTTATCAGTATGATCGTTTGTTGAGCATGACTGAATGATATAATGTGTGTGGAATGGTGCTAGATGTGTATGTCTCTGTGTCCAAATCTGCGATAATATAGTTGAGACCCCTTCCCTGTGATTAGCCGTTCAGAATCCCCTTATCTTGTCTTTAGGAATACCTAATTAGATGGCTCCGAAGCTTCCCCCCATCATTGAATCTGATTCTGATCCTGCACGTGAAGATCCTGCTTTGACCGTTCCCTTTAGCCTAGTTTGCCCGCTTGAGTTTCAAGGTCCCCTGCGCGTGCCTAGTGAAATGCCCAATGGCCTGGTAATGCTTCCTGGTATGTTAGATGTCTATACTGATCCACGCCATCAGGAATTGTTTAAGGAAAATAACAGAGTTCATTTAGTCGATCCACAAATTGCGCAGGTTAGCACTTTCCTATGCCTTAACTGTTTTTGGAGAATAGGTTTGAGTTTTCATGGAGTACCAGTTCATGTTTTTCCCGTGTCTGATGAAGCCCGCCGATCCACCCATCCTGCCAAGGCTTACCTGCATGAACATGTCCCTTCGTCTGGTGGAGGTATCTTCCGTTGTCCCAACGTCCGTTGTCAATCTGTCTGCGTGCTTGTTTTGCACGAATTGCAAGAATGGATGCATGGCCGTGGCATGCAAGTTTTAAGTGCTGATGTGCGTGAAGTTTTGTTTAACCTGCCTTCTTTCCTTTATCCATATATTCCGCGTGATGTTCTGAGTTACTGTATGCGCATGAATGGTGAACTAAATCCCTACTTTCCTAATACCCTAGGTTAAGTCTCTTTACCGCTTCCCTACCTAAGACTATCAAATAACGATTTTGTAAGACTCTCTCATTAAGTTCTTTTGCTACTTTTTGCAGTTCAATATGCCCGTCCCGATCCTAGCTTGGTTGAATGGTCAGGAGAAGTTTGCAGCCAACGAGACCAGTGATGATCTGACCTATCTCCTCCCCAAACTCACCCCACGTCAGCGGGTGATGCGTGTGTTTGCGGATGAAGGCATTCATACGCTTCGGTACAATCCTGGTCCTGAACCCCTAATGTGGATTACCCCTCAACAGCGAGGACCCCCTCGAGACTTGTTCCCGCCGATTCCGGAGCTGAGGAGATGCCTGCGCACCCAACGGATCTACGTCGCTCCCGGAACTTCTGAGTTGTTTGCTCCAGGCAAAACTGTCCGTCTGCTTGATCCAGAGGTATTGGAGGTTTGCACGTTGCTGTGCACGGACTGTTTTTGGAAGTATTCCATTTCCTACTATGGAATACCATTTAAGTTTCGCACGCTGCCCAATTCTGTTCTGTTTGAGTCGTTTCCGACTAAGGTTAACCTGCAATCCTATGTTGAGCCCGCTGTCGATGTTCAGTTCCATTGTCCTAACCGCATCTGCATGTCCCCTAAGGTTATTATTTTGCATGTGAACGGCAGCTGGGGCACTATTCCGTTTCCGTACAAACTGCCTGCCTGCATTGCCCTTACTCTTCCGTACTTGCATCACATGCACCGTCATTTTCCAGAGGATCTCGTCGATCCTAAGTTTTAGTTTGTGTATGTTTTATGTTCGGCGAATTTTTAGTTTCTCGGCAGAAGTTTAATGGTCTGAACTGAATTAATGATTATGCATGAGAATTTCTGGGAAAGATTGTTTGTATCACGTTAAAGTTAAGAATCAAAGGTCTCGAAACATAATTCACCTTCTGCCGGTTTCAGAGCATGAATTTTTATTTTTGTATATTAGTGTTTTTCTGTTTGGCATGGTATTTCTGTATTGTTTCGGTTGCACTGCATGATAGCACGATTCCTGTTGATATTGCCTGTTTTGTGTATTGACTCTGTTTGGTTCTGTCTGCTTGCTTTGCTGGTTCTTAGCTTAACCGGACTTGAAGGTTCCGGGAAGTCAACGAAAAAAGGGAGCTGTTAATTAAAGCGCAATTGAACCCGGTCCTCTCTATGCTCTAAACGAATCTCATCTCTCAGGAATTATTTCAACGTAGCCGTCCTACACATTAGTTTCCCCACTACAAGAATAAACTTGGGAGTAGTATTCATTGTCCGCCCTGTGCTTGTCTGTACTAATTTTAGCTTCTCTATATTGGATGCCCACTCACCACTAATGCCACCATTCACCTCACACAGATTACTCGTCACTAACTAACCTACTAATCTACGATCTGGTTGTTTGCTGTTTTAATTGTTTATTTTTATTGGTTGTTGAATAATTCATCTAAGAGGGTTTGGAAGATGTCATGACGTATTATTTTAAAGACGTTAGTTGATTGGAAATGGTAGTTTCGTGAAACGTTCATCCTGACACTTCACACCGTTACAAGGTTTCATACATCGAAATTCCACGCTATGCAGTAATGTACCTACAAGGAAAAGAGAGCATCCAACTTGTTTGAACCTAAACAGTAAAGGATCAAGAAAAAACGGTTAAGCAGCTAGAGGGCTCATTGAGCAATAGTGACCAGTAATTTTGGCCACGCGGAATAGTTTGAAGATAGTTGGAGAGATACCAGCTATCTCCGTAACCAGTACTTATTTTGTTGTTCAAATGTTATAGGTTCCTAACCGTGGCTAGCTTCTTGTTCTTTTACCTGTACAGTACGGTTGTCGATGATCGATGATGGCTCTCCAGTTGCTCACATACCAGCGTCACCGAACCGCGTCGTGGCCATTCTTGAACTTCACTGCCGCTGGCCGTCATCGTCGGAGGCTACCCCATTCACCGCCTCTGCGCACCAATTGACTGCATGGATTCTTTTCCACAGTTGAACCTCGTCTCTCACCTTTGTCGCCAGTTTTCCCCCCTCCGTAACGAACTGTTGGGATTTTGCCACAGCCGCCTAGCCCTACCCCTGCTATATTACTCCAAATAGACTGCTTGGTCCATGCCTCAGCTACTCCCCACTAACCACGTCTGCTGCACTGCTACTACGGTTAAGCCACCTGGCAACGGAACTGGATGCCATTTTCCTGGCATGATTTTTGATTACCTCCGCCATCGGTATCATCATCATCAACGATCTTGTAAAAATTGGAAAACTGTATAGCTATGTAATTTTGATCTGTGAATTCTGCATGTTTATTCCTGTTGGTACGCTGCACTGTCATGTCTACTTCTCTATTGTCACCGGGTAGTCAAACTCTACCCCATTTTTTGTTGTGGAGAATGTGAAGGGTAGGGTAGAGTTTAGTTTGAAGTAGTTTGAAGTTTAGTCGAGATACCTGATCGGAGGTCTAGAACTAACAATCGAAAATGCACTGTTCATACTGTTCATTGACTCTTTGCACTGTTTGTTCGTCATTTTGCTGCACTGTTCGTTGACTGATCGATATTTTTGCACTGTTCGTCATTTTGTCGATATTTTTGCACTGTTCGTCACTTTGTCCGCACTGTTCGCTGGATGGCTGTACATTTGTCTTGTTGTCTAACACATTTTTGTCTTGTTTTCTAACTGCAATTTCCTAACTGCAATGTCTAAGCTGCAATGGATATTTTTTGTTTAGTGGATATTTTTTGTTTACTAACTTGCTTCCTAACTGCAATGACCATTTTTTCCTGTAAGGTGTTTACTAATTGCTGTGAACATTTCCTTTTGTAATTAACTGACTGTTACTAAACTGCTTATTGCTCTCTCGCTTTGTCGACTAAAAATGGTGAATCTTGACTACTTCTTTGTTTGCATGTTTGTGAGTAATTTTCTCTACCTGATGATATGATTCTGAACAACTGTGCTTTGTATTGGGAAACCCATTGTGTACTAATGGAAAGTTGTTTGTCAGTGGTATTTGAACTGCCATGAGTTCGTGGACCTAAGTGAAATAGATGATGCAAGGAATCTTTTTGTAACTCTGGAAAACAAGCAAATTAATCCTGATTTATGAAAATGGTTTAGGGGTTTCTTTGTCCAGAAAGGATTGTACAATTTATGTATGCTCAATTTCTTAACTTAATGGGTTTGTTTTCGACTAGATCGGGACTCTAGGGGACCACCTGAAACCCCAGGTAACCCCATCAATCAAAAACAGGGCTACTGTTTCAATAAGATCAAAGAACTTCCAGGGAGGCCGCTGACTCAGAGGGGGAATGACGTGAAGTACCGTAAGACACATGCACACACACATAACGCAACATGAGGCGGGGCTTGCCTTCTACGTCACACTTTGATTGACAGGAAGGGAGTTCCCGGCCTGACGTCACAACACAGTCAGTCTTGTCTTGGCAGTGACATAGTGCAGTCGGATTGATTCTTGCCGTCTGGGCAGAGTTCTATATCGCGTGGCCGTTGCGCCTGTAAGTTGTTTGTGGTCCAGGAAGTGACCTGTTCAGACTGATTCGTTGTGTGTGATATTGCCAGACTCAGCCACTTATTCACATCTCCTTTGCTATTATTCGCTTGACACTTGCACGATCCACCCTCAGTGGTACGTGAGAATCCCAGTCTACCTCGGCTAACCCCTGTGAAGGTAAGATAACGGTGAACTCGAGTTTCGAGTTGATGGTTGAGGAATTGTTTAGTATAACCAAATCAGTTTGCAACGCAGTTCAAGAGCATATTATTTCGGGTTTACCAGAGATGAAACCGGGTCACTATTTGCTGACCCGGTGACCCGGTGACCCGGTCGACCCCTGACCCGGTGACCCGGTGACCCGGTATTTTTGAAAACTCAAGTTTAAGCTTGGAAAAATTAAAAATACTTATATTGGGGTGCGATGAGTGTTTTTTACCTTTTTTGACATTTTTGGCGTCAAAATAAGAAGTCGGGCAAAATTTTTGCTTTCCTTAAAGTACTAAAATTGGAAAGTAAATATTGTAAGTAAGCCGGAAAAAATCAAAACTGATTTGCACGATATCGCACTCAATGTGATGTGAAGTAAACTACATAGCTTTTTGAATCAAACAAATTCGCACAAAATATTTTGGCAAAGTCATTACTTCATCTAATTCTGATCATGAGCTTAACCTTAGCAGTTCTGTGTTTTATCATTATTTTAGCAAAATATTTTTGTTGTTGTATGGTTAGTGGTTTCACTCAGCGGAAAAGTCTTTGGAAAGATTTTCGCAAATGGCTAGGGGCTAGAATTCAGACAATATATATATTTTATAAATAAAAACAATCACAACTCCATTAGTTCCTTTAAGGTAGTAAGCCATAACAATTAGAAAAATGCAAAGCAAAACTCAGAATCACTAAACCTTGTTTTGCCGAGATTTTCCGTCTTACCCACATTTGAAACACAGTCTGACCCCCTCCTTCAAGAAATGATAGCAGCGGCGAAAAATCACTTACAGTAGATGGGGCATGGAGAATTTTGTATTTTTAAATAAAAATTTCAGACTCCCATGTAATAATTTTTATTTTCTAGTTAAGATTCAACGCAATCATTATAGTTTCAAGCCTAGATCTAAGCTCGACAGGTCATCACAAATATTATGAGGACACTACAGCGACAAGCATTTAAAAAAACTACACAATTAAGTTAACAATATTTCTATTGCTAGTTTTTTGAGTACTTACATATTGAAGTCTGAGTTGGTAAAAACTGGTAAAAACTCTGAAAAATATGCTATATCAGTAAATAATTCCCCCAATTAAAAATACCGGGTCAAGACCGGGTCAGAGCTCGTGACCCGGTGACCCGGTGACCCGGTCCATATAGTGACCCGAACTGACCCGGTGACCCGGTGACCCGGTTTCATCTCTGTTATCTCTATTTGTAATGTCATGCACTGTATAGCCCTTCATAGACTGTTTGTTTAAAATTGATGTTAAACAAGTGTGTGGTCATCTGTCTATTTGCTGGTAAAATTAAAATAACCTCCAAAGACAGCTAGAGTTTTCAGATCAGCTTAACGTTGCGTCAGCAAAAGCGAGATTCAAGCTATTATCGATTGAGTGAATAATTATCTTAGCATAGCGATCCTGCTTGAGAATTGGGTGGACCATCGAAATTACTTACGGAAACCCAGTTTAGGTAGACGTTGAGACTAGGCCTCAAAGTTCAGTGAGTGGCCTATTCTTGACTAGGTAAATAAGGGACAGATTGGATGATATTCTGCGAGGCCCCTGAAGACTCACATCGAAGCGATTAAATCGGGTATTCTTGTGATATTAATTGGGTGTAATAACTAAATTGCCATCTAATATTAGATCAGGTTGGGAGTGAGCCTGATTCTTGGGATTATTGCTGTTACACGGACCCCTGTGATCTAGAAGTGAAATTTAATCGTTAGAAAGGAGGCACAGATTAGTGAAGACTAAAAGGCGTAATTTCCAGAGAATTATCTTAAACCGAAATTAAACAGTGCTAGCGAACAATTTTTCTTCACATATATAAAGTTAGACATCAAAAGAGGTAGTGTAGAATAGGCTGGCAGAAACAGGGTGGGCCGTTTATCCGGATACTGATCCCGCCTCCTTGACTCGTCCATTGACGTAAACATACATTCTTCAGGTACCTTTTAAATTCACATTGAAAGGAGGCACAAACTATATAAAAATTAAGATTGGAACAAATTGGAACAATTTTGTCAAAGAAAATTTTTTCCTGATTTCTAAACAAGAACGCTGAATATACAAGTCAAGCGGATGACCTCGAGTAGCGTTATAGCAGTTAATTTGATAAAGTTCAGACATCGCTAATTGTGACCTGTCTGAAAATGAGTTTAGTTGTCTGTGGTTATCTGTCAAGTGTTATATTGTCTAATATCATCGAATGTTATCTTTCACCCCTCAGTAATTTTGGGCGGGTTCGGTGTATGGTGTTCAATTCGGATTTTGTCCTACTATGGTTTTTCTTGTTTTGTGAAGATTGTTCTGGTGCCTGTAGATTAAAATTTATTTCCATCTTTTTGCTCTGTAATAATTCTGTTAAATTTCGCAATAAACTCATCATAATAACTTAAGTCATCATGCGCACACTAACGAGTCTTGCAATCTTCGAGTTTATTTAATTTAATTCGTTTGTTTTGAGATTATTTAGTACAAATCTCTACACCTCCTAAGTACGGTTGTATTGATCAAATGTTTTGATTTGATTCAGTTCGATTTTCGCCTCTGAAAAGTCACCAGATTTGATTCAGTTCGATTTTCTGCATCCGAGAAATGAATTGATTTGATTCAGTTCGATTTTTTCAATTTGAAAGAGCTTTGATTTTGACGCAGTTTTCACCAAAACTGAATTTTGATGCGACTTTTGATTTTCAGATTTGCGTTTTTGAAATTTTATATAATATAAGGTGCAGGTATCCTTTTGTGCAGTTCTTTTGTGGAGATTTTTCGAAACGCCATAACTTTCGCAATTCTGGGAGTTGGAAAGAGCTTTATACATAAATCGTTTTAAAGCTCGTAATCTGTACATTAACATGAGATTACGAAACTAGCAAAATTGGCAAAAAAATAGCAAAAAATTTCTGACATGCTGACACCTGACAGACTGAATATAGACCAAAAATTTTCGAACATCGATTTCTCAAAACTGTAGAAACGACTAACATTTCTTGTTGTGCCATGAAATCAGGGACATGTGGGCAGAGGGACAGTTTTTGGATTTGGCTCAACAAGTAGTACTCCAGAAAATCCCGCAAATGCGCGATGACACGAAATTTCCCAACTTTCTATTGAGTTTTCTCACAGCTGGAGACGTTTTAGCTAAAACCAAGAAAAGTGTCCCTCCGCAATAGGGCGAATTTACATCTAGTCAAAAATCACGCGAATCCATTGGGTAGTTTTTGAGAAATCAATGTTCAAAACAAAATAATCGCAATTTTGTAAAAATGGTTTTTCGGCGAATTCTCTAGCTTAAAGCAACGAACTCTAGCGAATAGGTATTGATAAAATGCGCACTGGGACGGAGTATCGATTGAGTATAAATACGCCGAAATTGTCTGTAAGATTTGGCAGTAATTTTAAAAAACTGATTTCTTCAAAAGCCTTCCATAGCCTTCCAAACTAAAAAATCCCTTGTTAACATTTAGCTGGTATCTCTGCCGTGAGTACTGCCCTTGCGAAGAGCACAAACTTAGAACTACATACTAATAGGTAGAGTTGTCCTCGATTCGTTAAAAAGGGGGCTGGGCCGGCCCCCGCCCCCCCAAATTTTGGGGGCTGGGCCGGGGGCTGGACCACTACTTTGGGGGCCAGGCCTGGGGACCCGGCCGGCCGAGCTTGTGAACCCTGCCGGCCGGCCGGAACCGCAAACCGGGGACACAAACCGGCCGGCCGGCCGGTCGGTCAAAAAAAGCCGGCCCGTACCAGTTTTGCCATATTTTTTCGTGTATTTTGCAAAATATTTAGCATTAATTGATGCGTACAGTTACTCCTGGTTATGTAGGAACAGATAAAATCAAGTAGTATCCTTTTTCTGAAGACCCTGCATCTGATCCGGCCGGCCGGCCGGGTGTTGGCCGGCGGCCGGCAGGCCAGCCGGCCGGCCGGATTGTCGGCATAGTGGGCCGGCCGGCCGGGTTTTCCTCGGCCGGTCAACAACTCTACTTCTTATACGCACAATACAGCCTGTACTAAAGGATGTGAACGGACGGAATAACCTAGGAACGGACGAGAAAGAGCGAGTTCTATATCTTAACAAAAACTAAAAGGATGTTGTATAAAAATTAACAAAGCCTAAAAGGTTGTTATATAATTAACAAAAACTAAAAGGTTGTTGTATAATTAACAAAAACTAAAAGGTTGTTGTATAATTAACAAAAACTAAAAGGTTGTTGTATAATTAACAAAAACTAAAAGGTTGTATAATTAACAAAAACTAAAAGGTTGTTGTATAATTAACAAAAACTAAAAGGTTGTATAATTAACAAAAACTAAAAGGTTGTTGTATAATTAACAAAAACTAAAAGGTTGTATAATTAACAAAAACTAAAAGGTTGTTGTATAATTAACAAAAACAAAAGGATGTTTACCTGATTTACGTCGCTCCGGCTGAAGGTTGCAATCAGACAAACATAGCCAACTATGCCAAAAACAGCAAAACTGCAGTCAATAATGCCGTTGAAATACAATTGTTTATAAAGAGTATCCCAAAACGCAGCATCCCAAGCCTGTTCAAAGTAGCATACTTCTTCTCTAGTCATAACAGTAGTGCTTGATAGGTTATACTTATTCAGCATTAACCATGTAGAACAATTCATGTCGACGGTTTTGCTCGACCTGATCTCAACAACTGCAAGAAACTGTTTGAACCGAACAAATTTCTTGACAAATATTAAGCTTGGACCATCTGGCTGCTTTCACAGTAATTTTCTATTGTGAATAATCAGAAGTTCTCTTCGGAGCTTAGTTCCAAGTAAAAGTGGAAAAGTGGGAGGAATTTCCCACATTTGCATAGAGCCTCCGCAGAGAATGTGTGAAAGGACCGTGTTTATTATTGGACTAAACTTCAATCTCGGATAATCACATGCTCCAATATTTATTGCATAATATAATCCAAGATAACCATGACAACGATCAAATCGACCCACACTTGGGAAAATAGCAACATATCACCCACACTTGTATCTCACTTGTGATACGTATTCAAGACATAGGATGCAATCAGACGAGGCTTGTCAAAATTAGAGCTCCAGCCATGTCAAATATAGCACTTCCTGTAGTAAGCAAAATCCCATACCTCCGATAAAAACAATTAACACCACATTCAAGGAAATTACTTCTACATCGGCTGTCCCTAACCTTCCACATGCCAACAACCAAAGACCTTCGCCTCCCTCAACCAAAATCTAATATACCACAACAATAACACAACAACGTCATATATAAGGAATAGACCATGCGCCGGGGTAGCGGAGTTTTGGCACACGTAAAACCGCCTCCACCAAGCAAACAACTAATCAGCCATGCCAGAGGGCACATATCACCAAGACTTCCGTCACAAGGCGCCAGCCCAAAACCTAACATCAAATTTCTAAGTCCAACTTCCGGACAGCCGCAGCGTCCGCTGGCCGCAGATGCATTAGTGAAGCGCATAGATCATATTTAGTGCAGTCCATATCAGTGACTGGATTACGGTAAAATAACCTGCCAAGGTCAATGTTCGGTATTTCTTTCAATTCTTTGTTTTCCAAACGATTAGATCACTACCTACTAATCCTATTAATGAAAGGACAAACGAAACTAGACTGTCACTACAGCATCTCCGACCCGAAAAATTCGGGCCTGAGGTGGGGATCGAACCTACAACCTTTGGCGATCTAGGCCACCGCTCTACCGATTGAGCTATCCAGGCACAAACAAACCAAGCTTAAGTCTGAATTCGTTCCTAAACAGTAGTGACATTTTAGAAGACGCTTTCGTGCCAGCCGAACTTTAAGTTGTTCTCGAAAAATGGGATATAAAAACTTGACAATGTTCGCAATGTTTGGGGTAGACTCCCTTGAAATCTGGAAATTTCCCAGGAGTATTCCCAGAATTGGACCCCGTGATAATGTGTGGGTGTCAAGTTTTCTGGCTCGCCGTGGTCAATAACGGTATATATATTATTTATATTATCTGTTCTTACTTACACATTTTAGCTGTGTTGCGTCGTGAGAATTGTTGGCTTTTATAGGGATTGTTCTTCTGGATTCTCTGATATTTTGAACTCTTTTGAACCAAACCATGGAGAAATTGATTGTAGACCCAAAGGACCGATGGGTGTTTGGTGCATCAATTGATCATTTTACCATGGCTACTTCTTACATGGCTTATCGTAAAAAATTTTGCTCTGCCAGGAATCGAACCACAGACCTCCCGAACTGCAGTCTGGGGTGCATCTACACTACGGAGCCAGGAAAGAAAAAGACATCCATATCATTGATTATATCATCACAAACTTCTATATCGTTGATGCTTTCTGCACATTATTATGTATGGCTGGAGAGCGGCTCCTACCATAAGTTTTGACATTCCTCTAAATTTACTCACACCAAAAAGTGTCAAGTGTTTTTCAAAACTTTTTTGCAAAAATTTTCAAATTCTGCATTCAAATTGCAAATTCAAACAAAACCATTTCCGAATTCGCTGCAGTTTCAAGGGCATGAGAGCCGCTTGGACGCAACATGAGCAGTATTGTTACGTAATTCACCCACATTTCTTTGTCACTAATTAAATCACAGGTGTGCCACTAATTGACAAATCATTAGTCACAGTCTAAGACTAAACCCTGACGCTATAACAGATGCTAAAATGTGTAACTTTTTTGTCGCCTGCAGTTGCGTTACACTGTCTACGCTGTGCAGTGTGCAAGCAAACGATTATTGCACTCCGGCAAAACGAAGTTGCAAGCTGCAAACTTATTAGCTAAGCTTTGCGTGCACCTCAACGTTGACTTCTTTATATTGACAAAAGTTTTCCTCCGAAGTTATAGGGTTTCCTGACTTGTCCTTGCAAAGTTTCTACACATTTCGTTGAAGTTTCGTTACTTAATTTTAGGCCCGCCAAGGGTATTAAGTTTCTCATGGTTATTTTATTCCAAACGAATATTTGGTTTCTGTTGACATATTTTTACACTAAACGAAAATAAATAACTCTTTCATAGTAAAAACTAATAGTGATTAATTACAGATAGCGTAATTACAAGCTTTTCATAACACACTCCACAATGGCTAATGCTAGTATGACAACAACAAGGGCACGACGTTCAATTTTACTAAACGGAATTTTAATATTCACTAATTTAAAATTAATCCATCAACTCTAAATGCCGTTTTTCTAGGTTATGGGTTAGACGATGACCGAAGCCGTTCAACAGTTGGAATTTACAAGCCCTCTGGTTCAGGTTTTGGCCGTTGAGCGACTGCAGACGCATTGCTCGCACTGCTTTCGCCTAGGCTCGGACCAGGAGCCCCTGCAACGCTGCAGTCAGTGCAAACAATTTCGCTATTGCTCAAAACAGTGTCAGGTCAAGGCCTGGCCTGATCATAAGGTGCAGTTTTTCTCCGATTTTGGAGAAATTAACTCGTTTTTGTATGCTGTAGTCAAGAATTTTCATAATGAAAAAGTTCGGGTTGAATTATTTTTAGAAAAGAATTGCTTATTAACGAGCTTATGTTTACAATTTCGTCAGGAATATTGTTCAGACTATCTTCACATACCTATAGCCAGTTTTTATGGAGCTAGCTAGACTACTAAACGTTTTCTAAAGTTCATTGTACGTATGGCCCTTTACTAAAATCCTGACCTTTGTTTGCAATTTACCACCATTAAAAATGGTTCTGGAGGGGGATGGAACCCGAGCTGTGTTTTGTTAGCAGTCGAGAACGCTAACCATCAAGCAAGCCGACAGAAAAAAGGCTATGCTTACTGATTTCAACCTTTCGGAGTTCATTTGAACTGCAGATATTTAACATCTAATCCATTTTTGTTTTAGGCCGAATGCAAACACCTGGCCGGCTCAGCTCGAATTCCGCCGACTGAAATTATCCTACTGGCCCGGCTGATTGATAAGAAAAATAAGCTGAAAAAGCTGTCCACAGAAATTATCAAAAATGGTCAAACCATAACTCGTACCTGGGACACCTTTGAGACGCATGAGACTGAGATAAAGGCGGACGAAGAGAAACAGATGTACTACGAGGCCATCAAAAAAGAGCTGCATAATCTGATGGGTCCCGGCAGATCGATTCCCAAGGATGAGGAACTTTTTGTGATTTTTTGCAAAAAAATCATTAACACACATGGTCTCACTGATAATAAGTGAGTAGTTCAGTGATTAATTGAATTGAATTTACTAAATTTATAACTATGCAAACAAATAATTTGATAGTTAATAGTTAATAGTTAATTAAGTACTAAATCAATTAATTAGTTAATGTTAATCCAGCTAGTACTGTAGTCTACTCCAGCTACTCCAGCTATTTTGGTGTGTTGGCGAAAACCGGAAAACTGACATAAGATATTAGTTATCAAAGTAATGGTCCTTCCTGAACGATCGGTATTCGATACATATTTTTGAGCTCGATTGATGCAGAGACTTTTCTGTTTTTTAATTGCCGTGATGGGACTGTCTACTTTAAACCTTCGAGAGAGAGAGAGAGACGAGCATTAATCTCCACAAATCAATTGATTGATTATCGATCATCGATGGCCTAACCTTTATTTTTGTTTTAGAGGAGCCCCAATGGGCGCCGCCATCGACCTGAAGATTTCGGCCTACGATCACTCCTGCAGACCCAACATCGGCATCGTGTTCGACGGGTCAAAGGTCATTTTTCGGGCCCTGGAGCCGGGTCTCGACCTCCAGGATACCGGTAAATGTTTCGTCAACTATGTGGAGCTGGCCTCCCCACGGGAGACCCGTCAGATGGAACTGGAGACGAAGTACTACTTTGAGTGTCGATGCGAACGATGCCGAGGGACGGATGATCTCCAGCTCTCCAGCATTCGATGTGTCAATGAGAAATGCGAAAAGGCCATACCTCTGCCGGAAATACCTGCAGAGGTGGGCTAAAAAGCTTTCAGTTGGCTTGCTGTGTCAAGAGTACATAATACATAAGAGTGTGACAAGTGTAAACTGTGGAAGTTTAACCAGCTGAAACTGACCAGTGACAATGTGAGTGAACCCACTGGTGTAGGTCGCCTAGCCACCCAAATTTTGTAGCCGATATCTTTCTGGCACCCAAACTATCAGAAGAAATATTAAATCTGTAATACTGTTGATAGAAATCAGCGAAATGCTTGACATGGTGGCGGGATTTCGCACTAAATTATGTCTACGCTTGCGGGCAAGGATCTAAGCCCTGACCTGGATCAGCCGTTTAGTCCGCTAGAAAGACAAAATCTAGCTGCTTAGTTGTGAGCAAAAGATCAGTTAAAATGTGTACAGACTGAGATCGAATCAAGGAGTTTCAGCCGCAGCCTCAGAGTCTGGTAACATATTATTCGCCTACATGCAAGGACAGCGAGACTAGTTTATTACACTGATTTCAACATTTTTAACATGAACATATTCTGTTTTGATCTGTTTCAGGCACGCGGTCGATCCAGAAAGAAGCCACAGAAGGTCCCAGTTTGCACCATCTGTCGCAAGGTCGTCGAAGAGGATCGAATCAAAAAGGGCTTCGAAGCCATGCAAGATATCGATAAATGGCTAGAGCTACAGGACGCCTACTCCCAGCGGAAAACGCTGGACTTCCTCAAAAGCCTGGATAGCATGATTGCTAAACACGACGCAGTTTTGCACTCAATGAACATCGCACTAGTGGATTTGTATTGCATCTATCTACAGCAAGCCCTCTGCTTGGAGTCTAATCTCAATCTTGCCACCCAGTATGGGAAGCTGGCCCTGCCCTGTCTGCGAGTCTGTTATCCGCCCCGCTTTAAGCAGCTGGGATTTCATATCCTTAAGATCGCCTACGCCTATCTGCTGCTGGAAAAGCCTGAGGAGGCCCTTCCTTTCCTGAAGGAGGGAACGGAGATTTTTGTGGTCTGGTTTGGCGAGGATCACCGATTCACCAAACAGCTGCAGGAGCTAACGGAGAAGGTTGAGGCTCACCAGGCCAATAGGGATGATTTGAAGACTCTATTTTTGTTTAGATAATGGCTTAAAATAACTCTTAATCCGCCGCGGACTAACGGTGTTTTTATGCTTAAGCTTTTGCTAAGAGAATAAAATGTCCTCTGAAATCTTGTTGTGGTTCAGACCAAAGGGTGGATTTTCTTGTTGCTGTTGCAGTTGCTGTAGGTTGGTTTTTTGCCAGGTGGGCGATTTTTAGGTGCTTGGTGATGTGCAACTTTCTTTCAAGCTTTTATTAAGCATCACAAGATCACAATGATAACACATCACCTGTAAGTGTGTTCAGAAAGCTTACTTCTGCAATGAGCCTGTTTGACTAGATGAAGAACCAGATTGAACTAATCATTTAAGTTTACCTGATTTGCATATTTGGCATAAACAGTATATAAGTTTGTAGACAATCCAGCAACTATGTAGAACCAATGAATTGGCTGATCTGATGTTAAAAATTTGGGCATGCATTGCGACACCGTAACTGTTCGCCATAATTTTCGGAGATCTGATTTGGCTAACCAACTCGCTTCCTGTTCGGTTTTGGCTAACAGTGATACAGCTCTGCACCAAATCGCCGTAGGGGATACGGCAAGACCCACCTTCAAACCTGACGTCAATTTAATGTCGTTGGAAAAGCGTTTTTACAAATCCTAGCCAAGTATCTTAAATTTTTCAGAGAGCAAAAGCATTAATAGGGTCGGTAGGTATTCATAGAAGTAACCATTAGGTAATTTCTGAAGAAATATATAGTAAGACATAGTCTGGATTGTAAAATGGTTTTCAGCACGTAATGTTTATTCCAAAATAGGAAATTTTTGCTACCTCCTACGATTTAATGCGGATAATTCCAGGTAGCCTTGGGCTGGGAAAACAAATTTTTAGCATAATCTTTCCAAAGTTATCTTCAAACACTTTCACACTAATGGGTGTCCCGCCTTAGCACTGAGTTTTGCTAAAAAACTGGGATTAGGCTAAAAAACAAGTTTTTCTCATTTAGCTCGACCTTCTATATAACCCTCTGGATATTTCAACAGTCAGGGCTAAAATGTTTTCATTTGATCATGAACTTCAAGGCATAATTGATAAACCAGTAGAGAGAGAGACCTTCACAAACATCAATTTTCAGGACGGGCTCGGCCCTACTCGTGAAAATATCTGGTCGGCCCGGTCCTGCCCTCCTCTTAGCAACATTTTCGATCGCGGCCCGCTCCAACACAGCCCCCCGTGCTCTATTTTCATGTAACTTTCGAAATCCATAAAGTTTCAAGTAGTAGTTTGTTTTTAAAATAAAGTATAAATCATGGGTGGTTGTGGTGTATGTGCGGGTTCGGTTTTATTGACTAGTATTCCAAATTCCCCCCACAACCACGACTTTTCGGGCCTTCGGAGTTTAGTGTAAGATTTCATTTTATTTTACTCGGTGTGTTTGACTTGATTTTTGCCCTGACATGTTGGCACGGTTTCACATGAGTCTTTCTGTTTGATGCTGCCAGCTAAAATAAGCCTTTTTTCTAGAATTATCTTTCCGTTTATTTTTGTGATTAGCATGTAGATTTAGTGGGGAAAAGAATTGCCAATTGCCCTGTAGTCCCTAAGTCAAAGTCAATTAAGAAATCCTGTCAAGAACAGAAAAACTACTACGCTTGACTTGAATTAATCCGATATGGGAAGTCAGCTATACTGATTGACGTAAACTGAGAGTTACGTCAACCAAAACTTTGTTTTTATTAAAATTTGTGCCCGAGAGTTGAGTATATAGTTGAGTATAGCTTCACACTAAGGGGTCGTCGTCGAGCTATTGCTTCCCCACCACTGCGACCTACTCAAACAAAGACTGGCGGAAGGCAAGAGAGCGGTGTTTTGTGCGCTGCGTAATTGCTCAAAACTGAAACGGGCAACTCCTTCACATATATATACTACTTTATGACATTTTGTTTATTTGCATAGCCTAAAAGCCACATACGTCTTCTTGGGGTGCGTTTGGAGGAGGAGTTTACCTCATTGTTGGTTCTGTGGAACCAGACTGCAAGCAACTTTTGCAATTCCAATCTGGTACCCACCCACAATTTTTCTAGGATTAAGGGATAGCCGCCTTAGGGTGCGGCTGCGCAGCGTTCATCACATATCCGACGATGAACAAATCTCCAGTCCCGATAAACGCCTCGGATAATTATTGTGGAGTCAATTATTCGGTGCCTGCTATAAAACCCAATCAAATTGAATTATTACCAAGCTGCTCCTAACTACTCCTAACCGGCTTAGAACCAACTGGAGGGAGGTGTACTTTTTCTGTTTTCTTTCTCAGAATATTCGCCAGATTTGAAGTTTCCATCCGCTCAGACTCGTGCTCACCGAAAAGGTCTCCCTATATGCATTGTTCTGTAATAATCATCCCTTGCGATAGTATAACGTTAAATTAAATTAATTAACTAATTAAGTTTGCAACTATAAAAGACCGCTGGACTTATTCTGCCTGATCCAACCTTAATCTTTCCGAAACCATATAGTAAAATCTTCGCTATCCTAAATCCTTTTCTAGTTAAAGGCAAAGGTTGAAATGTTTATAAATCCTTACGAAATCTTTAAGCTGTTCTTCTACCTAGGTATTTGCGCTACTTTGATCTTGTTTGAGCTTACTTAATTCCACCCAGTAACGTTGACAATGTCTACAGCTCTTAAGGGCAGCCGTCGACTAATCACCATCTACTATCAAAGCTGTCCAACTGCTTCAGGTTGCATGTAAGAAGTGGCAAACATATTCCGTTTCAAGAGGTGGTAAAATTGTTCGAGCATTTTCGTCTTATACACACAGTGACTTCCTTGGAGTTGGGGAGTTCAGCCATATTGGGCAAATTTTGGTGATTTTAGGGATTTGATTCGCAGGGTTCGCCCTCGAACATGGGACTTGGTGCCTCTAATGACTGGAAGTGAGTCTAGTGTCATACTCTTATCTATTATGTAATCTTCTGATGCTATAAGCGACTTACGGTAGGCGAGTATGCACATTACTATAATTATTTTCAAGCAGTGCATAATTGCCCCAGGATTGAAGTAGGCCCAACCTTGAGACTGCTTGAAGCGGATCCCTTAATTAAACTGAGTGAGAATGTAGTTTGAAACTTTAGTAGACTTTCACGTTGTGAAAGTCATGTACATTGGTTCACGAATTCCGACAAAGCTTGATGAGACTGTGCCTCCGTGCGTTTGCCTAGTGCGCAAAATGTCGTGGGTTCGAGTCCCACCGGAGGTCCGAATTTTTCAGACCTTCGGTGGTACATGACTTTCTTCTTTCTGATTTATATCTGTAGAACAAGTGCGACGGCCCTTGAGCTTGCTCTTCCTCCACTTTGTTTCTATACTTACGTGGGTTCACGTTGTGAATGTCATGTACATTGGTTTACGAATTCCGACAAAGCTTGATGAGACTATGCCTCCATAGCTCAGTCGGCAGAGCGTTTGCCTAGTGCGCAAAAAGTCGTGGGTTCGAGTCCCACCGGAGGTCCGAATTTTTCGCACCTTCGGTGGTACATGACTTTCTTCTTTCTGATTTATCCACAACACCTCAGCAATGAACACCTAAAAGTATTTTTCTGGCTACGCCTCAGCGTAGCCGGCTACTTTACATTATACAACTCTTTTGCACTTTTCCTATGTAAAAACTGTGCATATAAATCAGATAATGCACAGTGCAGCGTGCGTATAACTGAGTTATACGCACGCTGCACGCTGGGAAGCCGGTCCCTAATCTAAATTGCTGTAGCATACAGTTGCCTGCATGCTACAGCAGTGTGTACAGCAGAGCTCCAACCTAGACAGCTCTGCTGCACACCAAAAAGTAGGCCTCCCAGCCATGGCAAGCAACAATGTTGCTGCCACTTGATGTTGAAATTTGTCTAAACTTAGCTGTCAGCTGCAACCTAAATGAGTAAGGTTTCATCAATTAAGGAGAGCTTGAATCGTTGTATAAGTACTTTACAACACACCTTAGCGTTGTTCACTAATTTCTACTGCGTACGTCGTATGGGAAGCCCTCGTGCGTGGCACTCGTGCGCGGCAGCAGTCAAGTACGCGATGAAGCACGACTTTTGCAATAATGCCGTAGAAGCCACAGCTTCAAAAACAATCGTACGATAAAACCAATCACCTCTTCTGACTTATGCCTTTTCTGCGTAGCCGGCATACAACTTTATAAGAAGTTCAACTCCATATCTTCCAGCAACACTTTTGCATAACACTTCTGCTTGTTCCAATAGCAGTTTATCTTAGAAATTAGAAACAGCAGCAGTAACATAGAAATCAAACCATGGCATCGTAGGTTAACGGGGGGTAAGGGGGGGTCCAATTCCCTCTATCCAGCCCGGACAAGTTAAAGCCCTATTGCTGTCAGAGGCAAGGGGAACGGAAAAACTGGGCATGGAGCAAGCAAAAATGGCCCGAAAATAGGTTTTACTTTATATTTTATAAAATTCCCGGCTTCGCCGAAATTTCCTAGTTCAGATTTGTATAAAATTCCTCGGTATACATATCTGTATACAAAGTCATATTTCTAATCATAATCTATATTCCTAAAAAAATCTGTATACAGATAATTTCCTAGTTCGTTTGTATAAAAGTTGGCCTGCAAGTTTTAAGTTTTTTCGAAAATCTAATTTTTGCTAAATATGTATTAAAAATTCTTAAATTTTTAATACTATTACATACTAATTTTGTGGATGATTGCATTAATTGAAGTTTATGGAACAAGCCTCTTCAAAAATTTGGATTCAAGGAGCAGGCACCCTCAAAAATGTCATGGGACAACCACCCCCTTGGATCCGACCATATGTTAATGTATGCTTAGCTTGTAAAGATAAAACTTCAAGGCAAGAACGTAGAACGCTCTCTCAATCGATAGAAGTTTGCTTGTTTCCTAACTTGAATTCGATTGAATGAAGCGGTTTATGGAAAATTTAATTGCAAGCAAATCGGAAAAAATTTTCACTGAACTTTCACTGCAAATAAGGCAAATTTAGCCAAACCTTGGAAGGATCTCATTAGGTTGTGGTTTACACCCGGCCGGAACGAAGCCAATAATTATTTGAGCTTTTATTCTTAGATACAGGAAACTTGTTTCCTTTTTCCTTTCACTTTCCTGTGTAATTGCGGTGAGAGTAGTCTACCTTAACCGGACTGATGCGCTCAAATATATTATTACTATTATTATTATTATTATTATTATTATTATTATTATTATTATTATTATTATTTGCATACGTGCATCCTTAAAAAGTGTCCTTATGAATTACAGGATTTTTTTGTAGTTTTCTCGTCACTAGCGGAGCTTCTTTTTCCACAAAAGTACCTTTTATATTTTCTAGAGGCGTCTCGAATAGTAAACAATTACTTACCATACATGCGCATGCACTACTACGCTATTGAAGCGGTTAATAATATTAACAAAATAATTGGGGACTCTAGCTGTAAATTGATCAAGGATGGTGTGACAGTTGATTGGTACCGGTAGAGACATGGCGGGTAAAAAAGGTTTTGCTGTGTCTCTATCTGTACCACAATCAAAGTCTAAGTTTCATTTCTTTTTATTTATTCTTGGCAATTAGATTCGAAGCAGCACTAACGTATTTATTTTTGCTTTTAAAATATATACATTATACGCTTCTACATGGAAGGCGGCAGTCTTTCAATCCTTCCTATTTGAGAGCTCGCCCCTTATCTGCAGCCACCTTTTCTTCAAGGCTTTGCGAGCAAGCCAAGCTGGGTTTCAGCCATCCTAGTCACTGTTGATAAGCGGGGGCAGTTGTCGTCTGATTAACGACGACAGCTGCCTTGAGGCTGACTGTATTTCAGCAGTGCTGACCCTGGCCAATAACCGCATGTCAGTCTGGCTTGGGGGCCTTGTTTTCTGTCCTTGGCCTTCGCTTCTCCCCTTTTTGACTGCCTTTCAGTAGTCTGCGGAGAGCAGCATCTATCGGGTGTCCTTTTGTACCAAACGATGCTAAGCCAAATACAAAACAAACAATTACAGGAGTTTCCTGTAGTAAATATTAGAGAAACCTGTAGTTGTTTTCGACTTTTTCTAAATGAGATAACAAACTTGCAGTTTTTACAAGACAAGCCTGTAATTTTTACTGGGTCGATCTGTATGCATGGAAAAGGGGGGCAGGTGCAGGGGCTGGCCGCCGCTTCCACAATATTTCCGGGATGGACCGGCCGTTAACAAAAAGTCATCCACGGGGTGTTAATTGGCCGAAAATTGGAAAAAACTTCAGTCTTCCAAAACAATTATCACTGTCGCCCTTATATAGTCAGTTTGAAGTCAGTCATCAGCGTGCCAAGTAATCACCAGTAGAGCAAACCAGTAAACCACTGGAAACTGCAAGATTCTTTCGTATTAAAAACAACTTTGACTTGTAATCTATTCTACCAAACTCTATCCGGCAAAAACTACCAAGGATGTCCTGTAGAAATTTCAAGACATTACCTGTATTTTCCGCAAAACCTTTTGTATTTATCATCTACAAAAGTGATTCCTGCCGTTTTTACTGGAAGTATTCTAAGATACTCAGAATATTTGGTTGCATTAGATACGTCTTAAATTTTGTAGATTTTAAGCCTCATTCTTTAATGAATAATTTTCCATTTAGACTAATTTTAGGCACAAGAACAGTTGTGTTGTCTGTAGCACAAGCTTGAAATGAGATGCGCCTATTGCCTCTTATCGGACAAAATCCATTAGCATTCCTATTCCAAAACTCTGATCCATTGCTAAAAGTGTTATTTCCTGTTTG
>JASAND010011218.1:0-39808 GCA_030248195.1 Trissonchulus latispiculum
AGTTTCTAGAAGCTTCCTATCTTTTACATGTGAGATCCGGGCTCTTTTCGGACCGGAGATCAGGTGAGGGGTCAGATTAATGAGGTTGGGGAAATATAGCCCCAAACTGGTCCCTTTTTTGATGAATTTCGGGGTCGAAACTTGGGCGAATTTTATAAAAGTTTGGGTTTACACGTAAACGCAACCAAAGGGATAGGTGATAGAATTGTGGTCTTAACTTGCCCAAAAATTGACAGAAAATTGCGGAATTTTGGCCAACTTGGGCCTATGTAACACGAGAGGAATGTCAATAATTTAAATGGAATCGGAAAATTGGTTTATTAATGTTAAAAATATTTTAATATTCCTTTGTTTTCGGCCCCTCACTCTTGAGTCTCGCTTGGACTCTTGGCCGAAAATAAAGCGTGCCGGTCATTTGTCTTCGGCAACAATTGTTGCCTGCTACTGGAAACTCCTTGTTTCCACTGGGCCAAGGAAGAGGAGGAAAAAGCAAACGTAAAAGATGAAAAAATATGCACACAGTTGTTTCTACCTAATTTCTAGCTAAATAAAAATTACATTATTGAATTCTACGTACTTAACTACCTAGCTTTAGTTTCTTTTCCTTTAATTTAATTTGTGTTTGAGGCAACTAGGCCCCCTTCGAACCAATAGGATGTAGAAAAGGTGTATACTAACTCTCTTTTCGAGAGGCAATTCTCCTGCTGGACTAAAGGCCAGCCCAAAGTTCATGTGAGGACAGCCTTCCAGACAACATGACTGGACTTAACATAAAGGTTACGTAAGTCTTAGTTAAGTTACACCTTTTTAGAGAAACTAAAATTACAAAATGGCAAACATTTTACTAAAACATTTTTGACCATGACTTTCTTAATTTTGGGAGTTAAGAAATAAAATTTACATTTTTGGAATCAGCGTCGAATTGCCTTTCGATTAAGCCTATGTTGTGTTTCCACGTAAAATTTCACCCATTACGTAATTGTTACTTAATTAGCACTAATTGACCCTAATTGATACTGACTAACTCATACCAGTACTAATTTAACCTGATTAATCATCAGAAATGGGAAATTAATGTTAAATAATGTCAAACATGCCTACCTACGTCTAAATACAGCTACCTATGCATTCGTAACTACGTGTTATTACTAATTAAGACTAATTCCACATGATAACTACCATATACCAGTGAACCATCTTCATATGACTATGTTTTAACGATAGATTAAGATTTGTTGTTTGTTAATGGAGAAAAATTACACGTCTTCATTGGTAATATTGAGACCTTTTCTACTGGTTTTGGGTGGTCGATGATAATGCATAAGTTGTCTAAGATTGGATCCTAATGAAGAGGCACCCGCTCTTCATTAAAGTGTAGATAACGGCGATTATTATCTGCTTGGGGATAACAAGATCCACATGAAAAGGCACCCGCTTTTCACAAGGAGGCAATATTAAAGAATTTCCCTTCAGACCACCTAACTGACTAGTATATTTTTTAATTTATGATGTTATTCTTCTTGTGTTAATGATACCCTGACCTTATACTGCAAGTTTTAACTAATCTTCCCTTTCGTTTCCCTAGGAATTAGTTATATTTTAGAGATTGGCAACCCTGTTCTTAATTACACACAAATACAAATACAGCTTGGACGTTCATTCATGTAACCATGATCATGGAAATCTTTAACTTAACCCATTTCCTGAGGTTTTCCTTGGCGTTTTCGAGTGACCATAGAGCAAATCCTTCTTTTTGGATCAATTCTTCAAAATCTGATTTTTTATTTAACCAATTTCATTACATATATACTTTTTATATCGTTAAAAAGATGTCGTTCTACGCAACATAATGCTGTACGTTTTTATAAAAAATTATTGCTGTACGTTTTTCTAGCTCAAGTTATAGTATTTAATTTGTCGAAAACACCCGTTTTTAAAAAATGTCAGCGTCGTATAATTACACGCTGAGAAGCCCCCAGAGATTTGTGCCTTAATGTTTCGAGCATCTTGCAAGCTTATTCTACTGGGAAGAGCTGAGTGTCTTACTCTTGGACTCTTGGTATTATAAACTCTTGGTACTACAATGTGTGTTATTTCTGTCTTTCATTATGCTTGTACTAAATTGATGACTAAATCCCTCATTACATATAAGTACAACAAGCATGACATTCTGCGCTGTTTATGGCATATCATATCATTACATAAACCCTAATTTAATAATTACAATATCTATTATTATTGAGTTCAATATTGCCCGCTGTTGTCCTCCGCATGATAGCAACTAAGATGTACGCTAACAATTGGAGTTGGCGGTGCCCTATAGCTCTGCAGCAGAATAATATTGGAACCCATTTCAGTACTGAAGCTTCCGACACTTTAGTAATGGTTGTTTATGATTAAAGTTATCAATTCTGCTGTTAACAGTCTAATTCAAGGAAGCATTGAAACGTCATATACATTTGTTTAAAAATGCTGGATATTATGCTTATTTTATCGATGGCTTCCCATCTAATCTTTCCGAGTGGAAGAGTTTGACCCGTTTCCGCCCGTCTAAGGAATTCCCAGATTGCTACACATCAATGATGCTTGTTTATCATCAATGTACAATCTTTATTTAAAATTTAATTTTAATATACAACTAAATAGTTTAGTATACTGAAAAATGCTTTTGTTAGAATCAAATATATCGAGATAGCAATTTCTATGACTGTGATAATTGAAGCTCCAAACAGAATATCGGCATGTCCTGCAATGTCTGATAGCACGATAACAGCCTATAATAAAAACAAAAGTTCTTGACAACATATGCTTCCTGTTTAAACATAATCGCTAAAATAAAAGTCACTCTATTGTTTATTTTATGTTATGTAATGTAACGCAATCTATGTATAGCTTAAAAGGATAGTGATACCGCTTTATAAAAAAAGGTAACTCTTTGATTTTGGTAATGTCAGTTATTGTTATCTCCAACTCTCTCCCTTCTAAACTTTCTAGATTTAATCGATTCGGCAGAACGTTTGCAAGAGGAAAGAAGTGGAAATGATCGCTGGCATTTGGGGCTCCTCACACGATGCAATAGCAATTGATACAAGTGATGAGCAAACAAATGCAATCCAAGGGAGCTTACGGGGCCTAGAAGTTTTCAAAAATGAAAAACAGATGAAAATGGATCGAAATTGATTTGCTGCAATATATTGGAGCCATTCGGAAGTTCTCTACGAACTCTGCAAGCGATCCAATCAGCCATTGTATCCACGGTCATAACAGTGAACGGTGGTGTTTTTATATTTTCATTAGTCCTCTAATTTACTAGTCAGAACTTCGAAGATCAGTGTGCATAGAATGAGTTTTGCCTAATTACATAGGACATAACATATTTTATTCTCTAATACATTATAGACTCTTGATGCAAAACAGACAAACCTACAGAAAGTGGCTAAGGCTCAAGGTTCACACTGAGCATTTACAGTCATAACAGTAATAAATCTACATTACTACTACTGTAATACTTACATTTGCTAGTTGTACTTCATACAATACTAAATGATGTCCTTGTAACAGGTACACGTTCACCTTTGACGTCTCTCTGAAACCAAAAAACTCAGGTTGGGCAATGTCTGCCAAAGTTATTTATACATATTTTTGAAAAGACAAAGTGTGGAAGTTGCAGTAATTATGTAGAATAGAGTTCACGGTTAATTTACAAGTGTCGTTGCCCATACTCGGGCTAAAGTTTAGGGACAATTTACGGCTACGGCATCTTCCACTCTCACGATAACAGTTACACACTGAACAAACTAAACACTCAAAGATGTAGGACAAAGCCCTTTTAACATGTCAGATATACCTGGGAGAAAAATATGATGGGAACCAGAATACATGACTACGCAGGTCGACGGAAAAAACCTGAATCTGCCGTGGGAAGACTGATGGATCATTTCCTCTTAGGGAAAGATTCCTCTGAGGAAACCGCTGAAGCACAGCTACCAGGGTAACCAACCCACTTAATGCCATGTGTGTATTGGACAGCTACTTGACATAACGGTCTAGCAAATCCAAACACAAGCTAAGACTTGTTACTGTTCGGTTGACCGGGTGTTAACAATATCTACTGCATCTCTGGCACGTAGTTGCATCTGTGGTGAATTTGAAGATAAGGATAACGCCAACACCGTCAGAAGGAATCCCAAACTATTTCCGAATACTACAGCGATCTGTGTCATCTATCAACAAATTGCGATTTTGGTGATAACATATCAGATCAATTGCAAGACAAATTGGTGGACGGCATCATTAACCCCAGAACAAAAGAAAAGATACTGGACTCTCCTGTTTTAGCATACTTTGATACCGACGCTGCTACGATAGTAACGACTGATGCATCCGCTCATGGGTTGAGGGCCGTACTGTCCCAAATCCAAGAAGGAACAGAAAAGGTGGTGGCATTTGCTTCCACTACCTTATCAGAAAACGAAAGAAAATTTTCAACTCCAGAGAGAGAAGCACTGGCATGTGTTTGGGCCTTAGAGAGATGGCACAAGTTCAGATGGGGACGTCCGATCATACTTCGCACAGATCATCAAGCTCTGACCGTCTTACTTGGAACGTCCGGGAGAGGTCATCGTCCCATGAGAATTTCTAGATGGTATGCGAGATTAGATTACTAACCTATGATTACAAAGTAGAGTATAAACTCGGTGAACAAAACGTCACAGCAGACCTACTATCTAGACTACCAGAAGCCCGACAAGAATGCCTGCAACTCGGAGAAGACAACAGCATAGTTGCCTTGGTACAAAATCAGAATTGCCTGACAAAGCATGAGATTTGCTCAGAATCCAGATCCGATGCCGTCTTGAATCATCTACGAACCATGATACAACGCGGCTGGCCCAAGACTGGGAAAAATCTGGAACCTGAGCTGCGCCAGTTCTACAAAGTCAGGTCAGAGCTTTCTTGTTTAAATGACTGCATTTTGAGGTCTGACTACAGAATCGTGCTCCCGAGTAGTTTGAGGAAAACTGCCTTACAACTGGCTCATGAGAATCATCCTGGGGCCGTCAAAACTAAACAAAAACTACGTGAACACTATTGGTGGCCAAACATGGATAGAGAAGTCGTTGAAATGGTTCAGAATTGTTGGATTTGTCAAGAAAGTGACAAAAGTGCAAAGATGTTGAAATCCACTATCCAGGAATTCAAACCCATCTCAACTGAACCATGGCAGCGACTAAGCTTCGACATCTTGGGGCCGTTTGTTACAGCTCCGAGCCATAAACTGTTTTGCTGATCGATCACCATATATACTCGGTGGATTGAAGCCTACAATTGTAAAACAACCAACCCACAACAATCATAAAGTTCCTAGAAGCCAGTTTTGCACGCTTTGGTTTGCCCAATGAAATCCTTTCGGACAATGGGCCGCAGTTCATCAGCAAAGAGTTTGAAAATTATTTAAAATGACGAAACATACGTCATTCGAAGACAGCTGTATATAATCCTGTAAGAATTTAGACATAGACGTCCTCTTTCGCTCAGACATCTTATACACACACACATGGACATGTAGAATTATAAGAATTCAAGGCACACATTCTCTGGTGATTACCCATTCTCTCGTACACTAGTCCCTGTTACACAAGAAGGTAGAAATATACATAAACATGAATATGTATACTTTTCGCTGCTTCCACCTGGCGGGCTGAAACTATTTTTACTTCTTAATACACACACATGGACATGTAGAACTATCAGAATTTAAGGCACACATTCTCTCGTGCACTAGTCCCTTTTACACTAGAAGATAGAAATATACATTAACATGAATATGTACACTTTTCACTGCTTCAACCGGGCGGGCTGAAACTATTTTTAAAGGCAGGTTCTTACCTTAAAGAAGCCTGCATGTGTATATAGGAAAAAAATTTAAGACCCTCATCAGCAATTAACAAAATATGACATGGACATGTAGTTTCTAAAATTTTTTAGGCTCTTGCCCTCACTAGGGCTGAGCGATCATGTCTTTCTGCTGTATTCCTGTGCATGTATATTTTTAAATTTTTTAGGCTCTTGGACTGGGCTGGGTTGTCTTTGAGTTGTAGTCGTGTACATGTATATTCTTTTCGTTTTTGGTTCTTGGTCTCACTAGACTGGCGGGTCCTGTTATCAGTTCCTTCTCTAGGTGGATGTAGATGTATATTTGGTATAGATTCTCGCGGTGGCTCAGAGTAAACCCATTCATCAACTCGTGTAGATGTATATTGTTAAATTTTTCAAGCTCTTACCGCCGTTAACGCTTGGTAAATTGTTGGGGTCTAGATGTATACTGCAAAATTTTCCACACTCCTGCCCTCGCTAGGTGTGTGGCTGTCCCTGTGAAAATATTGAAAATATTAACTTGATTTAATGCTGGTTCGTCGTTTTCAACGATTTAATTCTTCTAATATGTTCCTTTTCCAGCCTCAAAAATTCTTTTAAAAATTGTCGTAGAACATTTGGTTCTTTCGTGTTAATTTGTCGTTAAGTTTCTACTATCCATTATACATCTGTTCATTGTCGTTATATCTTGAATACATGGAAAAACAACCCAGATCTGACCACAAAGATCCACCCACGCAAAAGAGCAACCAAGTCGAAGCCGGAGAATATGTCAAATGCAAATTAAGTCACACTCCAAAGGGTTATTCAGCGGTTTCTTCACCCAAGAAAGTAATTCAGGTCAGGGGACCTGAAACCTATTTATTGGACGATGGAAAAGTCTGGACTGCTAGGAGACTGATGAAGACACGCTCTCCGGGCATAGCTAAAGGAAATGGCGGAGAAATTGTAGATTTGGACAGAGTCGGCAACCAAGTCCGGGTACAAGCACCTTTGGTTGATGTTGGAAATCCAGATCCGATCGAAGAACCGGAACCAATGATTGAACGTTATCCACACAGAATCCGTCGGCCGCCAGAGAAGTTTAACCCTGTCACTGGCGAGTTTTACAGAGACTAACTTTCAAAACGAAGGGAAATGTGGTGAATTTGAAGATAAGGATGATGAAAGGAAAAATGATTAAATGAGTTTTGATCTGACGGTTGAGACTTTAACGTATAGTTGATATGTCCATAGAATATACATAGTTGGATATATAACAGCATCTTTAGCAGCAAGTGAGACGAAATTATATTTGCTTTCAACCTTGGATCTCTGGTTATGTTATTGAAAGGTGAGATTGAAACCAAGCTTGTCCCACTTCTTACATAAGATTTCTGTTACTAATTCACATGTGCGTCACTTACTGGGTAGCAGCCGGATAATCATCTCTGCTAATCTGAAACATTAACGGGAAATGTAGTGTTACTGAAGGCTCATGCATACTTCGACGTGTTCCCACATTGACTCTTTGCGTTCTCGCCTGTACATATTCGTACATGCATGCTTCTTTCATACTAAAGTGGAGTCTCAATCAGATTGTAGTTTCTGTATATAAACGAAAGTGTTTAATCTTAGTTACCAAGCCTTGAAGAAGAAATTCATAAACTCCGTGGTCAGCTCTAATTAATCAGTCGATAATAGACAGTCAGTCGACTGCAAGCAAAATAAAATGTTTGCTTACAGTCTTCTAAACTCAAAAGTTGTGATAAACTGTGTTGCTATTATAGGATGTAAATCTATATTCAGACTCAGATGGTGGATTGGCAAACTGCGACATCTTCAATTGCTAATAATTCTGATTGATTGGCGCAATAAATTTCTTTCAAACAAAAATGTCAGCAAACGCTGTAATTTTAAGGTGCTGATAACGCTTTGTGTAAATTTGACCTTACAGGTTCCAATTTATTATGAAAACGATGAAACTTTCAAAATCTATTATTTTGGTGCTCTTTAACATTCTGGGACAAGGCCCGCATTTTTAGGTAAAGAATAAGAAATTTTTAATTTTGCCATTATTCTCTCAGTGCGTAGTCGCTAAAGCGGATTGGTTGCACTGGCAGGAAAGAGTGCACCGAAATTAACGTTTTTGCTTTTACAATTCTTGAGCATCTTTAGGGGTTAAGTCAGTATAAGCTGTAGCGGGAATGCCGAATAAACCGTGCAAGCCACTATTAGGATTGCGCCCACAATGGATAACACACCTGGCTTGGGGAGAGCCAGTCCTGGGGAAAGATACAAGAGAATAGACGAAAGAAAAAAGTTGTCACTACAGCACCACAGACACGAAAAATTCGGGCCTGAGGTGAGGATCGAATCCATAACCTTCGGTTAACTAGACGAACGCTCTACCGATTCAGCCACCCAGGCACAATCGAACCAAGCTTAAGTTTGAATTCGTTCCCAAACTGTAGTGACACGTTTTTGAATAGGCATACAGCCCTGCCAAAGAATAAGGGAAGCCTCGCCAATAGATAATAGATCTATAAAAATTGCTACGTATGCTACCTAGACTATCCCTAACTAGCCCTAGTTGGAACGAAGTACAAAGAATACTCATTATAGAGTAATACATAGGCGCAAGGCCGATACACTAAGCTAACACAAATGCACAATACTTACACAGTAAATATAGGCCCGCTGGCCAACATACCTGTGGAGTGGGTTGCAAGCGGGGGGAGCGCAAAGAATAGTTGGGGAGACCCGACAATTCGGCAAGACAGAAAAGTAACAACCAACGTGTTGTGGGGAATTTTAGAGAGACCCCCAGGTGGGCGTGGCTTGGGAATTCCCCCCAACCAATAGGAAGTAAACACCTACTCTCCCAATAGGAAATACCCACTAGTGGGGACGCCCAACACACCCAACCTTTTCCTGACTAACCAGTCTAACACGTGGCGTCAAGCCAGTGACTAGCTAGGCGAAAAGGCTGCATTGAGCGTACACACATAACATGGATATTTGTAAGGGGATATGTATATTCCCTACAAAGCCAAAAACGACTTTTGGGGCCAAAAAATGGTCATTTTGAGGAAATCAGTTTTTGCAAAATTACTGCCAAATCTTACAGACAATTCTGTCTTCTTTATACTCAATCGATACATGGTCTAATTACACATTTCATCAATGCCTATTAGCTGATATACGTTGCTTTAAACTAGAGATTTGGTCGAAAGACCATTTTGGCAAAGCTGCGATTATTTTGTTTTCAACATTGATTTCTCAAAAACTACCCAATGGATTCGTGTGAGTTTTGGCTGGATGAAAATTCGCCCTATTGCGGAGGGTCAGTTTTCTTCGTTTAATCTGAAGCGACTCCAGTTTCGAGAAAACTGAATACAAAGTTGCGAAATTTCGTGTCACAGCACATTTGCTGGATTTTGTGGAGTATTGAGACATATTGAGCCAAATCCAAAAAAACGTCCCTCGGCCCACATATCCTTCAAATCATGGCCATACATGTGCTTGGGGTGGGTTTGGGGGGTTACAACCCCTCCTTAAACCTGGAGCTCACCCCCCCCCCCCTCAGAGGGTCCCTCACCCCCCCAGAATCTGGATTTTCGCGGTTTTTTGGGCAAGCCTTGGGTCTTGGGCCGCCGGTTCACCCCTCCCTCCAACACTTCCTCTCCTGCACATGTCTGATCATGGCACAAGAAAAAATTTTGGCTGATTCTACAGTTTTGAGAAATCGATGTTCAAAAATTTTTGGTCTATATTCAGCCTGTCAGATGTCAGTATGTCAGGAAATTTTTGCTATTTTTTTGCCAATTTTGCTAGTCTCATAAGCTCATGTGAATGTGCAGATCATAAGCTTTAAAACGATGTATAAAGCTCTTTCCAACTCCAAAAATTGCGAAAGTTGCAGCGTTTTCAAAGAATCACCTCAAAAACACTGCACAAAAGGATACCGCCACCTTAACAGGACGCAGGGGCGCGGAGGTGCTGGGGGAGAGTCACGAGACGAAGAGCAGCTGTGGAGATGAAGGACAAAATGGCATTAGCTTCTAATCGTCCCAAACCAGGGCCGACCCAAATTTGTATTTAAAAGTGACCTTCTATGAGAAACTTTGTGTGGCTCGTTTTCAAGATTATGCAGTTTTAAAACGCTATTAGTTTTTTAATCTAAGCTCTTGCTGCAGATAACCAATGTATGGAACCAGAACCGTTCTATGTTTATATTAAAAATGACCAGGGTCGCCAAGTCAGGCTGAAATTGGCTGAATCTGATTGGCTGTTGGCGACCCTCCCCCCTCCAAACGGGGACCTCTTTTGCCTACCCCCCACCAAACGGGGACCCCTTTTGCATACCCCCCACCAAACGGGGACCCCTTTTGCATACCCCCCACCAAACGGGGACCCCTTTTGCATACCCCCCCCCCCACCAAACGGGGACCCTTTTTCAAATAGAACAAACACTACCGTAATCCTCTGCTATACCCCCCCCCCCCACCAAACGGGGAGGGGTCTCTGCAATCTGATTGGCTGTTGGCTACCCCCCCACCCACCCGGGACCTTTTTTCTGGTACCCCCCCCCCCCACCAAACCGGGACCTTTTTTCTGCTACCCCTCCCCCCCCACCAAACGGAGGGGAGTATGCTTTGTCGAAGAGAGCTACCCCCCCCCACCAAACGAGGAAACATTCGCGTATTGTGGTCGGAGCACCGTTACGCAATGCCAAGAAGAGGAGCCCTCTAGTGGCTTACTCTTCTTCTTATATATAGTGCAATTATGCACTCTTGGTGTAACAGTGAATTAATAGCCCCAGGGACCGGTCCAATCAATGTTGTTAACCCTGGGTAACTCACTAACCCGGGTTAAAATTGGGTTACTAACCCGAACCCCGTCCTATCAAAACTTGGCTTAACCCGGGTTTGCTTAACCCGGGTTTCATATCGGGGTTAACAGGCTATTTTGGGGTTAGTGCTAACCCTGATCCAATCATTAAACAGGTTTAGAAATCAGGGTTAAAACGGATGTTAAGTAGGCCAAAACTTAACCCTCCTCACCTAGGAGGGTTAAGTCCTTAACCCGAGTTAGCGTAGGCAATTTTCTACACGCAAACGTAATTTAACACTTCAAGCAGCCTGCAACTGAACTTAGGTTAACCCCATTTTGCTCACTTGAAGCAGCCTTGGCCTGAAAACGGGTTAACCCCGTTTAAACCTGTGTTAGCGTAACCCAACCCCCAAAATGTCTGATTGGACTGGGTTAACCCCGGGGTTAACCTAACCCAGAAATTTTGGGCTTAACCCCAAAATGATGCCTAACCCGAACCCGGATTAAGCCTAACCCTGTTTTGATAGGACCGGCCCCTGAAAGTAACTCCAACACTATTTTGGAAGCTTTCTAAGTTTTTAGTGCTACTGCAGCTAGAGGTAGACGCGGGCCGCGGGAGCCCGCGGGATCCCGCGGGACGGGGCGGGATGGGACGACAACCTTCGTCCCGCGGGATCCCGCGGGACCAAAATTTTTTAGGAAATTTTTAAGAAAGCTATATAACAGTTTTCAAAACATTACAGTCATACTTCAAATTATTCTATAAAATTCAATTTTAAGTTTCATTTGCTGTGCTGGTTTGCGTATATTTTCTGATTGAAAGTTTATTGTTTAATTTTGAGTATACGCAAGTAATGTAAATGATTTCGAAGTTGCATAAAGTGTTGATTATGTATAACCAACCAGTCAAGGGTTTTATTCTGAACTTAAAGACGTGACAAATCTAGAGACTTTTGAAACTTGGCTTTATCTGCATTGTCTAATTTAATCAGTTATAGTTTCCAAACCAGCTTGTTCTAACAGTGCAATGCAATAATCATGGAACCGATGAGAACAAACACTATTCTGCTGGAGACCATACTGAACGAACCTCAACCTGCGAAAATTATGAAGCGCAAGTTAAATTTTAAAACATGCAAATCAGCATCACAAGAAAGAGAAGAAATTGAAATTAGACCTAAATGTTTTTAAGCCAAAAATTTCTGGGAAATAATTTGTGGGAAATTAAGAAAACCGGATCAAGGCCGGATCCAAGCTCTTGACCCGGTGACCCAGTGATCCGTTCCAAAAAGTGGCCCAAATTGACACGGTGACCCGGTTCCATCGCTTTTGTATGGCAGTAATTTTCTGATTCCGCTAAAATTGATTATATTTGGCCAATTTGAGCAATACTTTGAAATCAACAATTGATGTTGTTTGATTGTAGACGATATAAGCATTTCACATTTTTACTCACAACAGCTTATTTGAATAATAAATTAAGTACTGACTTTGCATCTTAGCAAGAAAAAATAAATAGCGTAAAGTTTACAGAACAAACTTATTTTAAATTTTCATATTAAATTAGTATTAATTACCATTAATTTTAGCTAATCAGCCAATTAAGAAATTATGCGAAATCTTGCGGGACGGGCATATCGAATTTGTGGGACTGCGGGATCCCGCGGGACGGGACAAGCAAATAGAGTTCGGGACTGGACGGGACGGGACGAAACATTTCGTCCCGCATCCATCTCTGACTGCAGCAGGCTAGCTTTTTGCTAGACTGATCCTGAGAAGCACGAAATTAACATAGTTAAAGAGAGTCTGTAAAATGTAAAAGAACTGCAGTACTACTGAAACATGTGGCCAAATATAGCATAAAAACATTTGGAGTAAAACCCAACATCGTATATCTTGTCCCTTTCTATACCAGCGCTTTAGAGCCTTCGCACCTCTTTCTCATACACCGAATACTGATATTTTGTTGCTTGCAAATATATTGTTTTTAATCAGTCAGACTTCATGCCAATCCCGCTGAATTTTGACTTTTAGTACTAAAAGCAACACAATGAACACAAACTTATCTCATTTATGGAAGATTTTTAGTAAAATGAACCTCAAGATGGCAAACTTACCGGCGCGTCCGATTTTGTAACATCAAAATATTTGTTCCTGCAAAATACAATACATGAACATAACAAGCAGGAACACATAATGTGTCGGTAAAACTTTTGCAAATATACATTTACTAAATTCTGGTTTGTTTGCGCAAGCTCACTGTGGCCTCTCTTTTTGAAACTGTGCTTTTTCTTGTTAATTATCTGTTTTCTGTTTTCAAAAAATCAAGCTTAAAACAGACACCAGAGCAACAGCACCAGGCATAGTAAAACATGTACAAAGCACAGGTAATAAAGCGCAAAGTAAATAGCGTTAAATAACATGGCTAATAGAAAATGTTCTAGTTCTACTTTGCCAGAATTAGTCTGCAACGTTTTGTGGTTATGCAATATTTATCACGTTTACAACCATGATCATCAAGCGTAAATACAGTTCAACAGGTGGGCCAAAGAAGGGGCACGATTTCAGGGCAGATGTTAAGGGCAAGGTTAAGGTTAAGGTTAAGGTTAAGGTTAAGGTTAAGGTTAAGGGCCAAAGAAGGGGCAGATGTTAAACCCCAAACAGCAAATGTTTAAATTGCCTCTTGGAATGCATTATTACATCTGGAATCAACGATTCGGCATCGCCGATGTGAACTTTCCTCGAAGTTTATAACACTCAATGAGCAGAAACAAATCAGTAGAGATTCGGACTAGGTACAATCGTATTAAATAAAAGCCGTTAAAGTTGTACATCAGATCATTGTCTTTAAGTTTCAACGTTTATGTTTCGTGTTGATAAGTGCTGTATCTCATTCAATGCGCCGCCGCCTTGCCCAATCAAAAAGACGTGCTTACATAAAACCGAACTGAGCGGCTCAGCTCAAAGCCAGTCCTTTCTTTCCCCTGTACACCTTTGTGCTGTTCCCAAACTACATTGATTTAACGATACATAAAATCATTGTGATGGCAACAGCAGCCGACGACTGCAAGTACTAAATAATACTAATAGTATAGTCTTGGCCCCCTCATCTCCTTAATGTGTAATAAATCCAACTGAACTGCATTCCTTCTTGCATTTGCAAAAAGAGCAATTAAAGTGTGACGAAGTGTCCTACTACCGTGATATTCTTGTCAAAATAACATCACCGGTTACGTAAATATACGTCAGTAATAAACAGAGTTGGGTGCTCGTCAACTGTAAGTTGTCATTTTAGCTGCAATAGTTTTCAGCTGAAACTCCCGCAAATGCTATGTAACAAAAGGTATGTCTTTAATGACCAACACTTTAACTCACATGCATGGTTGTGGGCAGTTACACACAGAACTATTCGATATATCACCATAAGGTCCCAAATTCCACAGGCATTTCCCTGTTGAAAATAATTGCATGATAATATTTTGAAGTAATTCGTTGCACAGTTTGGTAGTAAAACTTGGGTATATTCAAATTAACGCTCTAAAACGATGAAAGCGTACAATAACTAATATTTGTATGGCATCCTGGTAACGTGGATAATGTATCATGCTTCATGCGAACATCATAGCATTTGCAGGAATGCATGATCTGGCGTTGGTAGCAGGAAAGCTGGCAAGTCTGAAAACCACTGCTTGAATTCAGTGAATAAAAACTACAAGAATTACTGAGAAAAGTTTCTCTAGTAATGACATTTGACAAATGGCAGCTTTATACTGTCAGTGAAAGTAGTTTGCTGACGTATAAGTACTACAATCACTAAAATTAGTTTCTGCGGCTAGTGAGTAACAGTTATGTACTATATGCCATTGGATCAAACCTTTATGCTATAAGATATGTTGATATAAAGCGAGTCGGATTCTGGTAGTGGATTCTTTGAACAGTTAGTGAAGGGTTGTCCCAGTTTTCTTTCAACAACCTAAATAAAATAAAAAATCTAAGCTGTTGATATAAGATAAGCCATATTCATTTACATGATTGCAAGTATTCATTGATAATCTATGAAGAATTTTAAAAAGTGTTGTCTTATTTAGAAATTGAGTTAAAACTGACAAGAACTGTTCCAAAGTTAGACTGCCGTTGTCTTGAAATAATATGACCTTCTACCAATGCACAGACAGATGAAGAAGCATGATGCACAATAACCTTTGGACCATGCTCTTTTGCAGCGTTGAAGATTGAAAAAGGAGGTGTAGTGTTAAGCAAAAGTCGAAGTCCTATAAGCAACAGTTTTCATGCTATATATTCAAAAATAATTGAAGTCCTAACTGACCTCATGATAAGACTCAGTAGTTACATACATTTAATGCTGATTAATTATGCCAATAAAACTGGCTACATATGTCAGATGGAAACGACCACTGGAACTTGACTTAAAAACGTGCAGTTTGTGCAAAGTTGAGTTAAATAAAAACAATGGTTAATAGGGGAGAAATTTTAAACGACCATATAAATGGAACAGGGTCAGTTTTCAGTGTAATGCTTTTAACCCTCGCTTGAGATGTGATTATGATTAGATTCCTGATGAGCGAAAAACCCTCCATTTTCTAACGATTCATTTTAACGGATTACCTCTCGTTTCGCCACCTGTAAAATGCTTAGTGCCCGATCTGAATGTAAAGCAATCACCTTGATTTCCATCAAAAAATGGACTCCATTTTGCCCTGTAAACGTTAAATTTAATAACTATGTAACACAGAAGCTGCGTTACTGTTTTAGTCTAGTAAATATGCAGGAAAACTGTGTTTTAAATGCATGAGATTGATCCAGTAATAAGTAAAAGCTGGAAAGTCAATAACTTTCAACTCCTTACTCCATCTGAAGCTTCTAAACAACCTTGCTGCCATCATGAAACTACTATTTGTTAGTTTGAATTAATTGATTAATTAGTTTGTTTGTACTTTTAACACATCCTTTGCTAATCTGCTTACTGACCACTGACAAGGTACTTCATTAAATGTGCAGTCCAAGATAAAACTATCCATATCAATGTGATTTTCATTATCTTGAGTATCGTCGTCATTCATAAAATGTTGCATCATGTTGGTCATAAATCCCCTAGCCGTAGCAGTGTAAGGGTCTGATATATTTTTCTTTGCCTTTGCTATATCCAGCCTTACCTTTAACAATAAATCAGTTAGCAGTACAGCTGGAAGTAGCAGATTTAGAATTTGATAACCTTGCCTTGTAGGCTTTTTAAGACTGCACGCCACGCCTTAACCAGTGTTGAGATTTCCATCCTAACAGGTCGCTAAAGTTAAACATTATGAAGAGCAAACTAGAACAGATAATAACCAATGAACTAAAATGTTATTACCAAGTTTTTCAAAAAATAGTCTACTCTCTCTTTGCTGACGTCATTGAAAATTTGCAAAATCTTTGTCTTCAGTTCAGAGTACGAAATAGGTTTTCCATCCACAATGTCATCCAGGAAATGATCCAGTGCTAGCATAGAATGCTTTGGGCCACACTGAAGTGACTGACTTTCTCCTATAAGCAAACGTCCATAAAGTAACCTTAGTTCTTTCTCAAGCACTCGGATGCGGATCAGAACGATAGTAACAATATTGAGACACTGTAAAGCCTTAGACCGACTTTAGACTTAGACTTTGGAAATTCACAGGATTACCACAAAGTTGGGCAATCCAAACCACGCATAGAAACATGCTACCATGCTTATATTAAATTTAGGTAACGCAACAATCTCCAAACTGATGCATGGCGCTCAACATCGGCTAACAAAAAATTCATGTTTTACTAAAGTGTAAAACATGAAGGGTTACCGAATATGCTCAAAAGGGTTTTCCATCATTTTCCATTTGTCTTTCAATAAGGACAACGAAAAACAAAATAAGTGAAAATAAAAGAGAAAAATCAAAAATGAAGAAGAGGGATGAAGGATAAAGATGGCATTCTTAAGATTTAGCTCTGCTTTCTGAAGTGGCTTTTTACGAGGGGGATGGGGGCGCCCCCCACCGGAAATCTGTGCCCCCGCCAGACCTGGGGGCCCGCCTCCCGTTCTTCCCCTTCCAGAAATCTTGGCCTAGATAAAAAACCAGCTGAAAAAACCTAGTAAGGCAGAGGATTGGACTTTTGCGACTTGTTATGCATCACAAAAGGGATGGTATTGTTTTCACAAATGCATGTTTTAAGCTGATTTTTACCCTTTTTGGTGCAGATACCACTGACATTGTCTTGTATTTGGCAAATGACTGATCGATCTGCTTTAAAATCGGTTGTTGCTACTCCAAGTGACCCATAATAAATATCCGTATGAGCCGCTGTTTTATCATTTCGTGAACGGTAACAATCATGTTCTGCAAATCGTTGGTATCTAAACATGGCAATTTGCTGTCCCTTCGTTTTCGAAGACACCAAATACAGTGATTTTGCCTTACAAAAAGATAAGGCAGTAGTTTTTGAATAGTAGTGAACAGTGCCCTGTCAAACTGTATATTGGTCAACTCTGTTCGTCTAAATTGTTTCCGCTTACAGCTTCAGCACGCAAGCATAGCTCTCGCATTACTTTGAAGTGAACGGATACGTTGGGGGGGGTCAGTCGATAGCGAACAGAGAACCTGCTAGGTGTCACACTCTTATGCTCTGTTTTCAATGCGTAGGGAATGTGTTTCATTAAAATTGTAAAGCCTATTAACTGCATTTTGATACATTTGATACGTGACAACAAACATTTCCAATTGCAATTGTAACATGGCTATGGCTGTAGCCACATGTGCACATTTGGAAAGCACGCTATACCGTGCAGTACATTATACTGCACGCTGTAGCATGCGGTGTACTTGCAGTGTACTAAGGTTAGCCTTCGCTGCTCGCTCAGCTGTCGGAGTATGCAGCGAGGCTACTGGCAGCAAGTGCAACTGACTGCACGCACTGCACTGATCAAGAATTTCTCCCCTTATATGCTTTCCGCCAGTATAAATATGCAAATTAGGTTGGATGATAAATAAACGACTGAAAATTAGAGAAGCCGAGTCAGTCTTTCCAAGACATGACACACAAAAAACGAATTGTCTTCGGACATTGTTGAGCCATATTACAAGCCAGTTGTGGTACTGCTTGAAATGATTGTAGAATTTTGTGAGCTCACTTGCAGGCGCAGCCCTCGTGAAAGCCACTCGTGTGGGTTTTGCGCACTCGTGCCCTTCACGTGTAATTTCGCCTGCTGCCTGCTAGTGTGCACGCAAATCTCTGAGAGCACTGCTGGCACTGCTGCAACTTACACTTTGCGCTATGTGTCTTCACACTAATTGTAAATTTGGGGCGTGGGTAAACCCGTCCCCGACCCCGGCTCCGGTGCATTTATTAGGTGGGTTGTGGGTAAACACGGCCCCTGCCCAACCCTGGCGCAGGGTAAAGCCCGGCGCAATTAAACATGTGCGTGCACGTCTTGTATAATATGCATCATATTGTATTAGCGTGTAATTACTATAATGTAATGAGGCGACGTGACGTCAGTCCTCTAAATATTTAATAAATGTGTGGGTTGAAATTGTTTGAAGTAAAATTGTAATTGAAAGGTTATTTTATGAGTGTATGGAGTGAATTTATAATGTGTGAAATTCATGTTGAAATTGTGTGTGAAATTTATTTGGAAGTCTTTTAGTTGAAAGTTTTATTGTGTTTGTGTGTAAATTACGTATAAGTGTACCAGCCAGCCAAGTCACTAGGTGGCGCTGCGTACTTGTGTGAAAATGTGATTCGCTCGACGTACTGCTGAATAAACGAATAGTAAAGAAATGTGCAGGTCCTTACTTCGGTAGTGTATGCCTAGACGTTACCTCCTCGCACCTATCTAACGAAAATATCAAAATTAAAATCTAAGAAACACGATACTTTTACTTCTGTCAACAAAATTCAAATATGCATTTTCATAATTTCCAAAAGCACAAATTCCAAACAATATAACAAAAATTCTCATGACAAATTCACTAAGACCTAAAGGTCACAGCTGCCCACAACAAGATTCACTTAACAAAACACCAAACTACTCCCGCCCGTATCAGTGAATCAACTAACACCTACACTTTTTAAATCCTAACTCCATAGTACAAAACTACCCGATTAGCTAAAGTCAAATTTGTTTCATCATTTATGAAGATTTTCACGAAAAGATGCAAAACACAAGGAATATTTCACAAATTACCCCCTCTTTGCCCCGCGCGCCCACGCCGCGTTACAGTAATTAGTAGGGTAAAATTTAGAATTAGTCAAAAACATACGTACTAGTATGGTAAAACGCGTGTGAGGAATTTTCCAAAACCGTAAAACTACACTAAGGAACCTCCCTAGAGACGGACAAAGGACAGAGCGCCAACAACACACACACACGGGCCCACTACAGGGCGCCTGCCCAGCTAAAGCAAATACGTAATAACACTAAATGCAACACACAACTATACTATACATAGGCAAAAGACCCGCACGGAGCCACGCGGCAGACAAGAGACAGAAAGAAATTTTTCCCAAACCTCTTACACTCAAAAAAACTTCCTCCAAATTTTAGAAACAAAGTACTCAAACCGGATAACCGACTAACAATGCCAAAATCAGGTAGATGGATAATATAAAGCGCATTAGAATAAAGCACAAATATAATAAAGCACCGACGAATCTTAGACATGGCAATGCATGGCAGCACACAATGGCAAGAATATTTTTGAACGAAGAAAGTATCATGTTTTCATTTTTAAACAGAAAGAAACACAAACCGATAGATGAGTACCCGAAACAGTATGGAATGAGTAAAATACAACAAAAAGAAAATCGCTGGTAGTAGAACTAAACAGAGTAAATATAGAAAAAGATACAATGGCCAAGCCAAGGTAAAGAGCACCCTAATAAAAACAAAGAAAAATCCGAAACCTCCTGCAAGAGGAAAAGAACTCCAATTTGTAAAATAAATTTTCACCCGGCTCCCCCCACCCACGCATAACCCAAAACCAAAGTCCAAGTCCCCCCCACCACTATTCAAGATATCAATACAGAAAATACGCAAACGAAAACAAACAAACAACAAATGGGGAGAAAGGGGGAGACAGACCTGTGCCGGGGAAAGGCGGTTTGGAATCAGCAAAATGCGCCACCCAACACACATCCGTTGGCAAAAGACACCCGGATCCCCCACACGTCACCAACCCAGAACCCAACTGCGTGCCACCAGGCACACGCCCAATCCAATGTAAAAGTTCTAGGGCGCCACAACTGGCCTCCGCCCAAGTACCGGAACCGAAGAAACCGGTCAAACACAGCCGATGAGGTCCCACCTTTGCCCCGGAGAGCCGCCCGCCAAAGGGCTAGAACCCTCCAGAAACGTGAAAGCACCCAGGGACCATGACCAAGCACCCAACCGAACTGAGCCCAGACAAGCTCTCCAACCAAGAACCATAACCTCCGGGTTCCAACGACCAAGCCAACCATACCACTCTGGCGCTTCGCAAGGGGAGGCACAGGCCTGCCGGGACGGGCGGGTGGAATGTTACTAAAAATACAAAACAAATATAAGTACGTATAGTCAGGGGGGGGGAAACACAAATAGGGAAGCAAGCCTCCAACTTTTTCTTCGTTTGATTTGGATCGGTTTGAGTATACCGTTACGTACCGTGGGCAAATACCTATCCAATCGTATATTCAAACTTCTCTTATACCTCTCTTAGCTTTGGCGATAACAGGATTTGTCCATGTTTTTTTACCCGCAAATCGGGGAAAAAAACATGGTGCGGGGAAAAAAACATGGCCCGGATTTCTACCAACCAACCATTTAGGGTGCTTTAAAAGCGTTGTTTCAGCTGTTTTCAGCGTGCAAAACTACCTAGGCACCCTTCTACCCTCACAGAAAGCTTAAAACCCGATTTTTGGTCAAAATGCTGAATCCGCCGTACCTAACTTGTTTGGACATGAAACCTGCTGGGAACTGGCCATAATATGCAGAATATCACTGGAAACAAGTTAGTTGTGTTAAAAATTGCAATATTCCATCATTTTTTAAGTTTTTTTCAAAATTTTCATTTTTACCATAGAAACTTATGAAACCTGGCATGTTGATGCTGCAAATCAAATTTTCGAGCTAGAAGCTTCAAAAATGCTCAAAGTTGGCATATTTTGATGGTTTTAGTGGTTTTAAAGCATTCTCTTTCCTATAGAAGCATTAGTTACGCCTTCCTGAAGCATACGCAAAAATTTGAAAATTTGGTCACCATGTTTTTTTCCCCGTTCTAGTGGACCCCATGTGGGGGAAAAAAACATGGTCAAATTTTTTTACTGGGTTGACGTAGGGGAAAACCACTATTGCCATGTGATAGAGCAAGTCAAATTATGCCCGCATGCCAATTTATAGTAGCCAAAGTTGGATAGTTGGTTAGATATATACTTGCAAACTTTCGAAAATCCTTAGCATTTTGGCCCATTTTGGGAGGTCAACTTTGGTCAAGTACTGTGCTTACAGATTCGAACTCAGAAACCAATCTGGTACTGTAGGGTATACTTCTAGACTTGCTCTTTCTAATGGGCTATACTAGGCAGCTGCAACTGCTATGGTTGGGGAGTAGGCGACCATGTTTTTTCCCCCTCTTTTCCGGCATGTTTCCCCCCCCCCCCCCCTGACTATATGTTAGTATATATACACAAAACGATACAAAAATGAAAAAGACCACAAATTAAACAGAACGCCTAAACAAAAGAACGTTAGTGCAGTTAAAAACACGAAAGTGAGATCAGTTATATACGTATCAAGTGCTAAGATTATGTCCAAACTGTCGAAATGCTAAAATAGAAGAAAACTTTTCAGCTAAAACAAGAAAAACGCACAGTACAACATACGTATACAGGCAACACGTTGTAGAGAGTACTACAAAATGCGAAGGAGCTTTTTAACAAAATTTGAGGAAAAATAGCTGAACTGCAAATTCAAGGAAAGAAGACGATTTTTTAATTTATACCTATTAAAGATTCAAGGAATTTTTTGCACAACTCGTATTATACGAGAAACTCGAGAAGAAAACAAATTTATGTTTAAATGCAAGGAAATAAGGCAAATTGTATGCCTCAAAAAATTTAAAAAATTTGAATGAATTAGAATTCGAAAAAGCTAAAATGCGCTAAGTCTAAATTTTGCCAAAACTTGCAGGTAGTAAATGACTAACACAACATTACAACAATACAACGATATTGGGGGACAGGGAGGGAAAAGGGTAAACTACGTATCATGACAAAAAGGTTTCAGACAATTTTCTAACCCATTTGAGTTTTTGTTGGGGATCGTTGGCTGTCTCCTCCACCGGATGCTCGATTTTGCCAGTCGTCTCTCCTGGAATTCCCACAGGCACACCAAAGTCCACCTCCGGTGTACCACAGGGCGACTCTTCGGGGAATTCCCCCTCGGATAGACCAGAATCCAGATCCAGTCCCCCTTGGGATAACTTTCCACGAAGAGCCTCTGGCAGAGGTACTGACCGAACCTCCGCTGATAGGAGAGAGGACTTACCCTACTGCGTTTCCAGGACCCAAAATGCACACTCCCGGCAAACCCAACTGAAACCAGCGTTAAACTAGTAGAAAAATCAGTGGAGAGGGAGACGAGTCCACCCTCCCCAAATAAACGAGACTTTAATGGCTGGGGCGGAACCTCAGACACTGGGGGGCTTACCCCCTCTTTAGGGGGGCCGACCCCCTCTTGTAGACATTCTTCCGGGTTAGGAGGATAAGAAAAACCCTTTCTAAGTGCAACTTTTCCCGATGCTATCTGAAGGGGCTGTTCCCCCTGTTCAACTTCACCCTTTTCACCTACCCCCTCTTTAGGGGGGGCGACCCCCTTTTTTGGACAATTTGAGGGATCAGCAGAAAAAACCCCACTTTCTTGGGACTGTTCACCATCATCTACGAAATGCGAAAACAATTCAGAATCGTCAGCCATATCTTCAGGCTCTTCTGAGTAAAAGACAATATCATTTTCGAGCAAATTTTCACGTACGTATATGTCAAATCGTGGCTCTACACGAAATGGAGGTTCCCCCAAATTTTCATCCACCGCGAAAATAATTTCATGTCCCAGGGGATACAAATTTGTACGTGCCTGAGAGACCACCAGTGGAACCGCGAATTGTGCATCATGAGCCCAGCAAACAGCCACAGGAGCAACCGAGCCGACAACGATGGCATTTTCCAAACGCACCGGTGTCGAGGTGGGGTTGACCCCCAAAATTTCGATTTTGTTCCCACATGGCTTTACTACTCCCGCATAAGGTAAAAATTTACTCTCCTGAATAAAAGATTCAGGAGGTTCGAAAAAATACAATTGCTCAGAATTTTGACAGGAGGTGAGGGCTGAGGCCCAAACTTCCGATGCTGGAGGAACATTTACATCAATGGCCATTACCGCCGCTGATTGTGATTTTGAATTTGAAAACCAGTCGGCACGGGTCTCTTCAGGAGACAACAGTGGATGCCAAATTCCTGTCCCCTTTTGATCTTGAAGATATAGAGACTTTCGAGTACATAAAAACATAAGCCATAAAAAAGCATAAACCATAATCGGAGAACGGAGGGCGGAGGCTTGGGTAGATATAGCAGGTGTTTGAGCAAATGTTGTAGGTGTTTGAGCAGATGTTGCAGATGTTTGAGCAGATGTTGCAGATGTTTGGGAAGGAGGATCAGAAAAAATTTCAATCATACCAACATGAAATGGGGACAAAATTTGCATAACCTGTTCCTGAGACGGCACATTTTGGGCCTGCGACTGATTTTGAACCGGCACTTGGTTTTGGACTGGTAATTGATTTGAGGCCGGCACTTGATTTTGATCAGTTACTGATACTGCATTTTGAGCCGACACTACCGTTCCACCCTGAACAGGCCCCTGTGTAAAACCTACGTAGGACACCTGAGGCGCCCCCTGCACAGGCACGCCCTGACCAGCCTGTTGTTGAACGGTCGGCGCCGATGTCCCGGAGCAGGCGGCAGTCGGAGGGGCCGACCCCACTACTGGAGGTGGAACCTGAGACAGAGCCTGCGGGGCCACCTGAGCCTGAGTGTAGTAATATGTTGGCTGAGCCCTTGGCGCAGACACCTGCTGCGGCCCTGGCTGAGCCACAGGAGATGCAACCTGTGGTTGTGCATATACGTATGTCGGCTGTTCATAGTAGGCCGCCTGTGCAGGTGGCGCTGGCGCCGGAGACGGATAGTACCGTTGAGGAGGCTGTGAATAGTAGGGCTGGGGGTAATAATACGTATCCTCTACGTAATTCACCCCTCTAGGCGACGGTCTTGGCCTATAGTCCGGGGGGGGGCCTGTTCAGGATATTTATCCCAGCATTTTTCTGGGGGATGCCCCTTCCTCTTACAAAACTTACATACAGGACCCAACCTCCTTTTCCGTTCTTCCTCCATTTGATTGAACCGGTCCCGAATCTGCTGTTCCACCCAGTCACGCATCTGCCGTAATTCCATCCGAATCCCACCAGCTAGGTCCTTTGGCTTTTCTACAGGACGTTTGGGATTCGAACCCGAGTCGTTCTGGACCATGTCATCAGCAGACACCTGATACAAAGGCATAGAATTGCACAGGCTATCCTCCTCAGAGGGTCTTCAGTCACGGGAATCGAGTTTATCAATGATACGTAATATTTGATCCATGGTTGGAGCATGATCAATGAAAACAGGGGCCAAGGCACTGATGTCCGTAATTCCTGCAAAAAGCTGCTGAACGCACTGTTGTTCGCGTTCCAAAGCGTCATCCGGCCAAATAGAAATAGCCTGTGCCTGGAGTTCCGAAATATACCTCCGGACCGACTCCCCGTGCCGCTGGACTCGGCTTGCAAAAGATACGTATCTATCACGAATGGACAATTGTGGTCGTGGAAATTGAGACTTCAATAAATTGACAAATCCCTCGAAAGTGTCCGCGACCTCAGGACCGCAACGGGAGGCGTAAATCAAGGCTTTTCCCGTCAGTTTATTGAACAGTAGCCTGGCCCACTGCTCTGCCGGAATTCTGTGAATTTTTGCCGCAGATTTGAAATTTGGGAGCCAATCTTCCAAGTACATTCTGTCCGGGTCAAAACGGGGAATATCGCGTAGAATATCATGTACATCCTGTACAGGGAAGCGCCATGTGTATCAACTGAGGAATCCGTAGCCTTCATAATTTGTGGAGTGGGATGGGTTGTATAAGTTTGAGTCGAAAGAACCGGCAGAGGGGCGACCTTCGGGGCCGGAGCAGGGAGGGCCGCCATGAGAAGTGGGGGGCGCACCACAGGTGGGGGAGGAGGTAAGGGACCTGGATTTGGAGGAGGAGTATTTGGCGGTGGCGCCGCCGTCAAACGTGGCACAGGATGCCTCACCTGAATTTGCGCCGGATGAGGGGGAGGGTATCTAGGCTGAGCTTGGGAAATTTGCGGATATGACGCCGGCCGTTGCTGAGGATATGCATATCGCAAAGGCTGTCCACAGTGCAATCCAGAATTTGTTCCCATATGCGTCATTTGTGGCCTATTTGGCCCCTGGTAGGCCCCCGGACCCCGCGCGACACCCACGGCAGGGATCCTGACCAAGCCTTGGGGTCGCACCGGGACAGTGGGACTCGGACCAGGGGTGGCCACAGCGTGCTGGGCGACAAAATCGCTCGTGGTGGTGTGGGCTACTGTCTCCGCGGCCACGTATCAGCATTCGGATCAGGGGGAGGCGGTCTCGGCAGATACAGGTTAGGCAACTCCCCACGCAAATCCTGCCGGCAAGGATCCCACATGCCTGATCGCTCTAATTCGTGAATAGTAGGATTTTCGTGGACTTGTCTCTCCAAAACGTCATACTGAAAAGTCGCGGGTATTTTCAGAGCGTATCGGTCCACTGGATCGCAAGAATTATCTGGAATTTGCCGTACCTGAGACATGTGAGACTCCAATCCCGGCTGGGCCCGGCCATACACACCCCCTTATATAAATGATAACCCCACGTATTCGGCCGCAGAGTCAAGTATGAGGGGCCCCCCGCGTATGATTCTGAGTATAAAATTCAGAGGAAACCAACGGAGGATTCAGGGTGGCAGGATCAGGGACAACCGGATAGACGACATCAGGAGAAGGCGGAGGATATGGGCCAGGAATGCCCACTGCGCCGTTAGAGCAGGGCGGCTGAACATGATCCTGCGGATCTGTGGTTCGGATCATAATTAGATTTGGATCAATCTGGCCAGCTGACGTCACTGGGAGGGGAGTCGGTCCCGAACTTTGAGCCTGGGGGACGCATATTCTGACGGATTTTCTTGAGGAACAGCTCTTTCCATATGCTGATTTAGAGGGACTGTCTGTGGATAAATCGTACCCGCACATCCTAGTGGAATCAAGTGCATATCCGCCACCGTATTAGGCACACCAGGGGGTACCCCTGGGGGCCCCCAAATTTTGGTCCGGACTCAAGACCCTCTGATAAGCGTCGTCGATGAATCTTTCATTTGAGGACTGCGTATTTGAGACAAGAGCGGAGGATTGGGCTAAATTTTGATTCTGGACCCGCTCCCCTCCTACTTTAGTCTGCACAGCAGTACTATCGGGGGCGGAGGCAAAGCCCCCTCCCCCCGCCGGAAGGGCCTCCCCTGCGGGAAAATCGGACTCACGTGTATTAACAGACAGAGGTGCCGGCAAAGCGAAACGAGACACTGACTGGGGGACCGCTCCCCCCACCATTTGAACAGAAGTTTCGGCCGAATTTTCAACATAACCGGTGTGCCTAATAACATTTTTTGCCGGAACTGAAACAGCATAGCGAGAAACCAAATGGGGACCCGCCCCTCCCAAATTTTGAACCGTAGTCTCTCGAGCAAGACGGACCGTAGACGGATCCATTCCGTCAAATCTGTCCTGAAATTCTGAGACTGCTGCTTCAAATTCTTGGGGAACGGAACCCACCCCCGGAGGGGGAGGAATCCCCCCCCGCTGGCGCAGGCGACTGTTCGGCTACTGCGACTAGCGGTCCTCCCCAAGTTTGCTGCAACATGTCACTATAACCCCCCGCACCAACAGACTGGACATTTGACCCAGGCACAGCCCCAGGCTGACCCAGGTGAGCAGAGTAGTGGGACCCGGGGGACTTCCCCCGGCCCACCCCCGAACTTTGCGAAGTTTGTACATGCACAACAGACGAACTGGGAGTTGGGACCACTGGGGAGGGACGGAGCGAACCCCGACCCACCCCAGTCAACGTTGGGCGCGGCGTCCCCCCTACACCTGAACTGATACCGGTTTGGGGGAGATTTCCCCCGCCCCCCAATCCAGACGAGGCAGGCTGTGACATTGCAGGAATTTCGTCTACCTCAGGCTCCTGATGGGCAGGCAAATTTTCAAAAAGAAAAACTTTTTCTTTTTGCTCTTTTGTTCTGGCGCGAGTATTTGGGGGAGAAAAAACAGGCATTTACCGCATGACACGGTCGCCAATTTTGTGAAAATGTGATTCGCTCGACGTACTGCTGAATAAACGAATAGTAAAGAAATGTGCAGGTCCTTACTTCGGTAGTGTATGCCTAAACGTTACCTCCTCGCACCTATCTAACGAAAATATCAAAATTAAAATCTAAAACAAACAAACAACAAATGGGGAGAAAGGGGAAGACAGACCTGTGCCGGGGAAAGGCGGTTTGGAATCAGCAAAATGCGCCACCCAACACACATCCGTTGGCAAAAGACACCCGGATCCCCCACACGTCACCAACCCAGAACCCAACTGCGTGTCTCCAGGCACACGCCCAATCCAATGTAAAAGTTCTAGGGCGCCACAACTGGCCTCCGCCCAAGTACCGGAACCGAAGAAACCGGTCAAACACAGCCGATGAGGTCGCCAAAGGGCTAGAACCCTCCGGAAACGTGAAAGCACCCAGGGACCATGAACTAGCACCCAACCGAACTGAGCCCAGACAAGCTCTATAACCAAGAACCATAACCTCCGGGTTCCAACGACCAAGCCAACCATACCACTCTGGCGCTTCGCAAGGGGAGGCACAGGCCTGCCGGGACGGGCGGGTGGAATGTTACTAAAAATACAAAACAAATATAAGTACGTATGTTAGTATATATACACAAAACGATACAAAAATGTACACACAACAACGACTCATATCAAAACCCCACAACCATCACGTCTACTACCAGCACAACCAACTATAGGCCCTACCTACGAATTTAGGGAGGGAAACGGCCAGAGATTCAAGCCCCAGGAATCCTGATCCCAGGTCAGGGCGCTTTGACAGTTCCCCATCAAGAAAAGACGACTGAAAACTAACGGAATCTATGTGAACGTGCTGCTAGTCACTCTCCGTGAGCCCCGGAATCCTGATCCGAGGACCAGGACAGTGACAGCAGCACCCCACGCGAGGCGGGAGAAAGTAAAAGTACCCTCAGAACTGTTGCCTATACGTATATGAACAAATTTTAGGTTTAAAAGACCAAAAAGAAAAATTAAGATAAAAGTTAGTTTGAGATCAAGGTGTAGGAGGTTCCGGAAATAATCAGCTGGACTGAGGTGAACAACCACCCACACAGATACGCCCCCCTAATAATCTCAAACAAGGTTTTACGCAACTTTTAAGAAGTTTGACAAGCAAGAAAATCAAGAAAATTATAAAAACTGACAACGTAATCCAACAAACAAAAGCCCCCAGTTTGGCGTATATACGTACTTTCACATAGCATTTTGAAACACGAACAGAAGATCATGTAAAACAGCAAATCCCTTATCTTAATCACACCCAACAACCCTAGGACTGTCCAGAACCTCCTACAACTATAACATAAAAGTTTGTAAACGTGTTAAAATAAAAGAAAAACGTACCACCAAGGTCCACAACCCCCCCTTTTCGGTGCGTCTATCAAAAGATTCTGAGTACACCACTATAGCGAGATTCCGCGGATGCGACCTATGAAAAACTTATGAGCTGAATTCCAGGAAAATTTGAAAGCTTAAGCCCAGATGGCGTGATTCCTGCCGAATCAGCCGGCTTTCGTGGAAATACCGGCGCCTTAATTCTTGCTAGCCGGATTCCAAGTCTGATCCAAGCGGATCTCGAGCTCCGGATCGGGCTTGAATGCACCGGAACGTCCCAGGCCCGGTTCTTATAGCTGCGTGTCCTCTTGAAGATGATTTCTTAACGTGATTGAAAATGATATCTCAACCACTGAGAGCCTTTGTGTAAAATTTATTGTGTGTTTAGAACCTATGTATTTTAACTTTAATTCTGGATTGACTAGTTTCCAGTTAAACCAGCTAGTTTTCCTGGAAACATTTTTCATCAAAGACCGGACAGCAAAATTCCAACCAAGTCAGCTGATTTTCGTGGAATAACTTTGTGCTTATTCCCCGCTACGTTGGTTCCACGGAATCTCGCTATAATCGTGTACTCAAAATGTTTTGATAGACGCACGGTCCAAAATTTTCTCGGACAATTAGGATATAACATAATTTGACGAACCTCAATACCCGATTTTCGAACCAGTGGAAAAAAGTCCATGCATATACCCCAATGTTTGTCCTGATTGACAGCCTCAGTCAGTTAGGCTACCCTCCCCCTGAATTTCGCAAGGCATTCCGACTGGATAGACATAGGCCAGGATACCAAATTTGGGAATCCAGGGTTTATTCAGCAGTACGTCGAGCGAATCACATTTTCACACTTGTCTATTTTTGCTAAGAGTCTCTCCCAGCATCTCGTCGTTCAAGGGGGTCTCAAATTCAACCAATCAAATTCATTCACGTCTCCGTCAAACTAGTTTCGTTTGCTTTCGCTGGTCTACATTCAGTCTGTTGTTTTTGTCTTGTGGAGACTGGTCGTGCTTGTTTTCGCTCCCTCTCTCTGTGCCATACATATTTGCTGTGTTTATTTTCTGGGTTATCCGTCTAAAGTGGGGACCGCTTTAGACTTCCGTCGCTCCAGGGCGACCCTGTAGAGCTAGACTTTCCTTATTTATTCATTCTTTAGTAATTCAAAAGTTTCTAGTTCTGTTCTCTTCTCTTAATATTCTTCGAAACTTTCAAAATTAGTTTAAGTAGTTTAGGTTCTATTTCTTAGTCTAGTTTATTGGGGTTTGTTTACTGTGTTTGTCTTGGCTGTAAAAATTATTCTATTGTCTTTCTTTATAGTGTACTGAATACTGTTGTAATATTCAGTTAGGTTAAATTCTGCGCTGTATTCGTTTCACACTTTATTGTACGCATTCCGGGATTCGCCCCTTTGTCAAGCATAACTTTTAAAGTAAATGTGGTCTCTTTTTGGACCATTTTAGGGTGTCATCTTAGCTTCGGTTTTTGTATTAGAATTGCATAGTCGGTAAGTAGGGATTTTCTGAGAATAGTTGGGTAGGTAGTTAGATACTTTAAGCATGTACATTTTAGCAAATTTGGGGTAGGTCGTTTATATTTGAGTCTTTGCTCTTCATCGGCGGTTTAACTCCGTTCGGTAAGATTATCATAGGTAATTTTGGCGAGGTTAGTTAGGTCGGCTGGAACTACATCTCCTCCAGGTTCGACGCTCTCCTTGTGCACAGTTTCCCACTCGTAAAGTTTGGTTAGTCTGTACACTTCCAACTTTACAATAACGTAAAGTGTATTATCCCTTTAATGGAAAAGCACATATTGCTTGTCTTGCTTGTATTGCGATTATATAACAATTAAGTCACGCAATTAAATAGTTTTCTTACACTTTTGCATTTAATGAAACATTTACATTTAATAACACATTAATTGTATAAACATCGTTAAGATATGGGCAAAACCATTGGCAACCTGGTCTACAACCCCTACTCTAGTATTGCGTCCAGAGCCCCTAGACAGAATCCGCTGTGGGCCCACCCGGATCAAGAGTACTTTCCCCCGCTACCGCCATCACGGCCTGTAACACGTAAGAACGATTCATCAGAAGGTAGACAGGGCGCGACGCCCGCGGAATTCTACCAGACCCAGGAACAGCCGTCTACACCTTAGCTCAAGCCCAACAGCGAGATGAACGCGCACGACTCGGTCTGCCAGAGAAGAGGAACTCCCACAGTCAGAAGAAGAGCGCCGACTCCGCATCTTGGTAGATTATTTCCCACATATTACGGACCCACGGCAGTTACTGAATATGGATCCAGAGGTACTAGAACAGGCCCGCATTGCCTGCGGCCTAATCGCGGACCCCTCGGGAGCGGCCGGTACGGCGCCCCCTGGACTTTCTTTAGTCACCACACCACCGGGGCTTCGTCTCCCACAGCCATCGGAAATTCCGCAAGAGCCATAGGGTTGCAGCCGACCCTGTGACAGTGGGGCCGGTAACACCCCCCATTACCACCCAGGCCGTCAGACTAGGAACTGCATTGGTTTGACACCAGCTGTCTACGAGTCCCTACCACCACAGTTATGGCCCATGTTTAATCAGTTCGCACGTACCTTGGGTTATCTGGCCTCCGCGGGACGCATTGGGCCATCGCAACATACTTTTGATCCCGCGGTCATGATGTATACGGCCCCACAGCCCAACCCACAGACAACAGGGCCGCATGTCGTTCCACCGTACGCGACGGTAATGAGTATGCGACAAGAAAGTGAAGCCCGCCGAACCGGGTCTACACAGGTCTGGCAATTCATCGGTACCCATGATGGACCGGACGGCCGCTGACTTTGACCCTACGTCCTACTTGAATGCAATCCAGCAGGGACTGCCGGTGCATTGGCAAATCCAAGAGGTCTTTACGCCGTGGTTCCGTCAGGTTATGCTATGGCGGGATGCCAATGGCTTGGTACAAATTTCCCCGTTGCATTTGGTGGCAACGGTTAATCCACTCGCACCTGGCGATGAGTATTTTAGTCAGGTCATGATGACCTTGACCCTGACTCCAGAGGTCAGGCAGGAAGCCGAGCTAGCTCGGGACGAGCCAGATATGATGCAATTGCTACCTGGGCCAACTTTGCAACACGGAGGCCAGTTGTATCGGGGTTCACGGGCATCAGGTATGCCTATGCCCACCGCGGTGACTCTTACTACTCCGACATCGGCACCGCCAGTTTTGCCGCCTCAGATACCACCGCAGCGAGTGTTTCGACCTATACCATCGCAAGGTACCGTTTATGCAACACCGGTGGCTGTGACAGCCCCGAATGCCCCACCACGGTTTGGAGGGCCTCCAACCGTTCGCCAACAGCAGACACGAGATAGCTCAGTCTCGTCACGGGCCTCGACTACAGCAGGTCCTCCACCTAAAAAGTGGGCACGTGACAGCGAGGGCGCCGCAGCATTGGGAGACGATTACGGAACGGCAGCCTCAGCTGATACTGGCTGTGGCCAAAGAGATCGCACTGCGTCGCGAAGCTCAGAGTATCATACCTGTCGTGACGACAGAGGGCATGAAGCCAGATCTACAGAGCGGAAACAGCGAGAATCGCCGAAATAGGGACCCTCGACACAATATCGAGAATGGCGATCGTTACGGCCCACCCTACCGTCGCAACGTTTTCAGCCTAGAGGGCGGGGACGTTAGTGCTGCGACAGTTAACACGGCAGTTACCTGCGTTCGGCATTCCCACTACCGCTACGGACGTGTGGAAATCGCAAGAATCGAGAAGCGCGAATAACTTCCCATCGTTCCGGGAAATCCTCCACGAGCAGTACATCCTTGCGAAATTGAGCAATGTGGTCAGAGTAAACTGCAAGATTATGCGCAGCCCTCCTATCCCGCTTTTAATCCTCAGCGGCCCTTCCCGGACCAGGTGGCACACTTAGCGATACCGGATCCAGCAGTGTACTGGCAGGATTTCCGGGATCGGTGGCGCGGTGCGCAGCTGCCTACGGCTATCGGGACTGACCACCCCCACCCTACGTTGCAGGCATTACGCAATGCGACGTTAGGCTGGTTCCCACAGCATAGCCAGGGACCAATGTCCATGACAACGGAGATCATGACCGAAATAAAGCATATCATATAACAAAATCATCCGGCGTTTCGCCCGTATTTCCAAACGCATGTTGACGCTAATCCAAACGATCCGGGCGTGATGGTCCGTTGTACCATCAAGTCCATTGATGCCTCAGCTCTGGAAGATCCGGAGCCGGAGGTCCCGCCTTTCTCGGTGGCATCTTCGGCAGCTTGGGGACATGCGGATTTGCTGAAGCGATGCGTGCCTGAAATGACTCCGTAAGAGCATTTCTTGACTCGGCCTAAGTCTCGCGCCTTTCGTGACATTTGGTGCGCCGCATCACAGATCATTGACTGTATGCAGGCAATTCGAAAGGCTTACTGGTACTGGTACCAGCCTCCAGTGGATGGACTCCACTTACTTCCGGAATGGGAATTCCTGGTTCCTTACTTCCGACAGGATTGCCAGAATTCATGCATGCACCCAGTAGAAGGGGGCATAAGTGTGCCACAAGTACCGGATACTGTATTCCCGATGCCAGAGTACGTGTATCAATATCGGAAGACAGAGTTCGCTCATGATGAGGAAACCCTGCACTTTATCACAAGCGATTTTCACCGACCGGGCACTTATCTTAAAGTTGCGGTACGCAACCGTCTAGATGCAGATCCACAAGGAATCTTTGTCGACAACTGGAAAGGCGGGTACCAGATCCGTACCATGGCAAGCCTACAGTGGCAGTCATTCTATCAGTTGCCAGCCTTACAAAGCTATATGTTGCGGCACCCCGCGGCATTATAATGGGGAAGCCTCAGGCGAGACGTTCTGGGGTTTCAAACCGGCATTACCCGACAACGTCTTGATACGAGGCGTTGAGGATATGACCGGCGAACAGTGCGACCCATGGTTCCAAAGAACCAATTGGTTCAACGGGACGTCGATCCATGGGTCTTACTGGACAGAAATTATGCTCTGGTTTACCCAGGGTGGTCCACAGGACTTTTACGGCGATTGGAAAGCGAGGACCCCGCTGTCCGCGGCGGATTATGACGCTTTTATTAGAGTCATCCGTAAACGGATTGACCATGCGACGGAGAGATGGATGCAAGGTCACCTTGCACCACCGTTCTTTGAAACGGATTACCCACCTCCGGAGATGAGAGCTGCACCGTTACGGAAGCAGACAAATAGAACGGGCGAATTTATCGCGGTCCTGGCACCTCCTGGTGACGAGAGAAACGTTTATTATCCTTGTATTGGCGTGGCCCTTTATGACCCGGCCAATGCCCATCGTGCTCACTCCTGCCTGCCTCTCGATCCTTCCAGCCCTGTATGGTTCGACTTCTGAGCCCGTCCGGCTCAGATTAAGGTAACACCGGTGACCGGGTTACCTTCTGTACAGTGAATAGTCGTGACGATTATTTTCTAGTTATTCTTAGCCCTTTTTCATCACCATAAAGGCGGAGGTTCATCATAACGGCGGAGCTTCATCCTATCGGTGGAAGTGTATTATATCGGCGGCGGCTCCTCCCCACCATCATTCCATCATTTGACTTTCCCTATTTGGACTTTATGTTACTGGATTGGACTTTCCTTGTTCTGGACTTATTTAACCCTATGGTGCCTATAATTACCGGCTGTGACTCACTCTAATTTTGCCTATATTGCCTATTCTGGACTTATCCTTATGCTCAACCTACGAAGAATCCCCGATTTGGACTAAAATTGCTCAACTATTGCCTTCTCTATTGTGCCTTACTCGATGGTGACTATACTTGCTCAATATTTGACTTTTCCAAAGATTGACCCATTCCTACGATAGTGACGTTTACTATACATATATACCCATCCCAAAGAAGACGATTTTGTGGTATTTTTGCGATTTCGTTGAACTAGTTTTATAAATGTATGCTTTAATGTTATTATACTTATTTTTTCCAGTATTACCAGCATTATATGTCTTGTTCCTAACGTTTAAAACTTAACCTTTTCCGAGTATTCCTTTAAAAATTTAGAAGTTTCTTACTTATATATATATATATATATATATATATATATATGTATATATATATATATATATTACCATTTTGCCTTTCCTTGAGTATTCTTTTAAAAATCTAACCTAAATTCGATGTGCCTTGTAGTGATCTTTGACTGTGTTTTTATGCATAATTCTTGTCATATTATACTCTGTACTTTTGTCTTACGTGTATGCCATGTTTGCTTTAATCTAATCAAAGTTTGCTTCAAAAGTTTTACTAAAATTCGGTTCATCTTTTTCTTGAAGTATTCTTTCTTACATTTGCAGTTATTAACGGGTTTGATTTTGTGTTGCGGGTTTTATGTTTTTACTAGTCCCTGTTACCTGACGTAACGTTAGAGGATGTGTGACGCATCGGCCAGGTCCTATTGTCTTCCCTATCTGCCGCCACTTTTTACCAAAATTATTTTAGCTTATTTAGTAGGCCCAACTATTCTTGGCCCATTGTTTGGTTATAACAGTTAACACGTTGTTGAATGTCAGCTTTGTGTCCCTCTCCAGTGCGCCAAAGTAGCTCCCGACTTATATGCCCATTCTATTCTAGGGCCTGCAGCGCGGTTGGGAGGATTTCCCCCAAAATTTCTTATTTTAAGGGACTTTTACTTACATTTTAACCGGTGTTTCGCGTTTTAGCTAACTTATAGACGCCATTTAACCCCCCTAATTTAATTTTATTTAATATCATATTGCCACGAGGGTACTCGGGGGATTCTTTGTATTTTTTGGTTCTTCTTATACATGCTTAAGCATGTTTTGGACTACTTTGTAGTCCTGCTTTTAATTTGAATTACTTATATTTTACCTAAAGACTCCACAAACTTACTCCTAATTATACGCGAAACACTGGGATTTACTTATTTGATCTTAAATTCTACTAAATTAACCTATCCTAATAACCTTTTTGGTAATTAAATTTTGCGGAAGATCCGAAGGGAAGTGAGGTAGTCGAGCGAGCCTAGGCCCACCTTCCCACCCAGCCGAAGTTTGCGCTCTGTGAGCTGTGCGAGAAGTTACCTCCGTACCTTAGCCTGAAGATACTCTCATGAAGCTGACATTCCGGTTCTTTTCTTCTTTTATAATCCGGTTTCTTTTTATAAGGGTAGTTGTACCTCGCCGTGACGGCTGGAGGAGTGGATTTTCCCAATTGCGCACCGTCCCAGTCGCAAAATAATGGCAGTTTCCAAGCGCATTTTTCTGGCCGGTCGTCACTAGACCGCTGACGCCAAGTCAGTCCTAACTATGTTCTCATATTTAGTTATGTCTAGCTAGTTTTCTTGTTCTTATATCATTTTATAACTTGTCATGTATTATAACTGTGTTTTTCGTACGTACGTTATGAGACCCATTTACCAAAAATTCGCCTAAAATTTTCTGAGTTTAAATTTTCGTCTCCTTTTTGATTATGTGTCCCTCGCAGGAGCTCGGGCGGTAAGCCCTGGGAGATGTAATGAGGCGACGTGACGTCAGTCCTCTAAATATTTAATAAATCTATGGGTTGAAATTGTTTGAAGTAAAATTGTAATTGAAAGGTTAATTTATGAGTGCATGGAGTGAATTTATAATGTGTGAAATTCATGTTGAAATTGTGTGTGAAATTTATTTGGAAGTCTTTTAGTTGAAAGTGTTGAAAGTGTGAAAGTTATTGTGTTTGTGTTTAAAATACGTATATGTGTATCAGCCAGCCTAGTCACTAGGTGGCGCTGCGTACTTGTCTATTTTCGCTAAGAGTCTCTCCCAGCATCTCATCTTTCAAGGGGGTCTCAAATTCAACCAATCAAATTCATTCACGTCTCCGTCAAACTAGTTTCGTTTGCTTTCGCTGGTCTACATTCAGTCTGTTGTTTTTATCTTGTGGAGACTGGTCGTGCTTGTTTTCGCTCCCTCTCTCTGTGCCATACATATTTGCTGTGTTTATTTTCTGGGTTACCCGTCTAAAGTGGGGACCGTTTTAGACTTCCGTCGCTCCAGGTTGACCCTGTAGAGCTAGGCTTTCCTTATTTATTCATTCTTTAGTAATTCAAAAGTTTCTAGTTCTGTTCTCTTCTATTAATTTTCTTCGAAACCTTCAAAATTAGTTTGAGTAGTTTAGGTTCTATTTTTTAGTCTAGTTTATTGGGGTTTGTTTATTGTGTTTGTCTTGGCTGTAAAAATTATTCTATTGTCTTTCTTTATAGTGTACTGAATACTTTTGTAATATTTAGTTAGGTTAAATTCTGCGCTATATTCGTTTCACACGCACTGTACGCATTCCGGGGTTCGCCCCTTTGTCAAGCATAACTTTTAAAGTAAATGTGGTCTCTTTTTGGACCATTTTAGGGTGTCATCTTAGCTTAGGTTTTTGTATTATAATTGTATAGTCGGTAAGTAGGTCTTTTCTGAGAATATTTGGGTAGGTAGTTAGATACTTTAAGCATGTACATTTCAGCATGTAATTTAAGCATGTAGTTAGGCCGACTGGAACTACATCTCCTCCAGGTTCGACATTCTCCTTGTGCACAGTTTCCCACTCGTAAAGTTTGGTTAGTCTGTACACTTCCAACTTTACAATAACGTAAAGTGTATTATCCCTTTAATGGAAAAGCATATATTGGTTGTCTTGCTTGTATTGCGATAACAATTCAATTCAAGTCACGCAATTAAATAGTTTTTTTTACACTTTTGCATTTAATGAAACATTTACATTTAATAACATTAATTGTATAAACATCGTTAAGATATTTCTTCTGTTTAAAAATGCAAACTATTCGTACAGAGCGTATTCTATAGGTACTTCACGGAGTTTTAGAATAGGGTTGTAAATTGTAAGAAAGTAAAAATCTTAAAAAAATCAATTCTTCAGTTATCATATAATAGCTGGACAATTTCCGAACTTTTAACACTTATTAAAACTTTAACACTAAAGTTTTGCAATCAATATCCCTTGCCATTCAGTCCCAATTATAAAGATTATTTGCTTGATGCTAACTTTCAAAAAATTTGACCAATTTAGCTCTAACTTTGTGTGGAAAAACCAACATATTGTTGATTGATCTTGATTATGTAGAATATTAAAATTTAAGATTTCTAATTTTGTAGGTTTACTGAGGGAAGGGGACAAGAGAAGAAGTACCGAATTTTTTCAATCCTCCTTAATACCCTCTCCCTTTGGAAAACTGAAAAATTACAATTTTACATATGAAATAATATATTGAATAATTTAAAACTCTTTATTCAGATTTTACAAATGCTATAAGTTCAAAAAATTTGTTTTGATAGGTACCATTAACGAATATATATTATATATGTCGCATGAAGATTGAAAAACCATGCACTTGCGCAAATGCATGACTATCCCATGCACTTGCTAGGATGGTGTTATGCACTTGCGCAAATTCATAAACGTCCCATGCACTTAATCAAATTCATACGACGTGTTATGAATTTAAGCAAATTCGTGACTTGCTAAAATTCATACGAGTTTTATGAATTTGCGAATGCATATGACTTATAAAATTATAAAACGCATGAAATTATCATTCATTGGCACTTATACAGTAAACGGATACTTTCTATATTTGTTCAGTTTATAATTGGGGTCATATGTGTTAAGCTGTATTTAAGGCTGAAATAAGGTGATGAAATTATAAAATAAAGGTGAAGGATTCTGATTACGTGATTATTTAAGTTTGCAAAGTTCATTGTACATGCTAAAATTAAGAATTAGCTTGAGCTAATAAATGATTTTAAAATAAATATTTTGTAGAACACAAAGAATTGGAACAATATTTTATTTTATTTTTGAGAATAGGATGAATATCACCTTTATTTCAGATATTTCTTCACCTTTATTTCAACTTTAAATACAGAAAATTGACCCAAACTGAAAAATATAGAAAAGTATCCGTTTTGATAGAGTCAATTTCATAGGGCGTATGATTTTAAAGTGAATGATTGCGCAAATTCATAAAACGTCGTATGAATTTTAGAAGTATATTTGCTTAAATTATCGTCGTAGAATTTGATTAAGTCATGTCGTATGAATTTTAGCAAGTGCATATGAATTTGCTTAAATTCATAAAACTCGTGAATTTGATAGGCATGGGACTTTTGATTAGGTACCATTAACGAATATATATTATATACATGGCAACAAAAGGTTGTGTAAAGAGTAAAATATAAAGCTATTAAATCGATCAACTACGCCTTAAATTTTCACATATGCGTAACTACACATACACCTGTTTTAAACTACATAAGAATTTACAGTGTAACTGCGCCGGGCAACTGCGCCGGGTTTTACCCACTTACTAAACTCTGCGTGCGCCGGACTGGGTTTTACCTATGTGCGCCGGGACGTATAATGTACCTCTAACACGCCCATTGCTTGAGTCAGACTCCAAAACCATGATGATCCTTGGGTAGAATGCTTCTTGCTGCACCCCTGACTCTTCTTTGATCCGCTCTGGATTTTTTTAAAAATCTAATTTTAAAGTGGTGTGCGGGAGGATACCGCTGCACACCAATTTTTGAGTCATATTCTGCAGAAAGTTTACAGATTTATTCGTCTTCATGATCCACTCATCAAAAGCAATTTAAGTTCCTCTATTGAAGAAATTTCAAAAATCAAAATTAAAAATTAAACTAAGTTTTAACTCAATCTGTAAAAGTCTTGTAATGACTAGCCTGCTCACCGAACCTAAGCAGATTCTAGTACAAGTAAACAAACGATTACGTGGGGGGAATGGGGGTGGTGCAGACTAGAGACCTTCACTCAGGCCAGCGAGCCCGGCCCGGCCCGGCTCGCGAGCCGGGCCGGGTCTGAGGTAAAACGAGCCGAGGTAGGAAAAATTTGAGTGCCGGCCGGGCCGAGTGTGGGAGCGGACCGGGCCTGGTGTTTTCAGTTAAATATTTTGTCTTTTATTCAGTTTTGGAGGCGCTCTTTATAAAAAATTATTCTTTTCTGCAATAAATTTTGAAAACTCACTGGTTCTTTTGGTTTTATCTCACCTAACTTTTCTACCTCTGTTAGAGTATTACCGTAGGTAACTAGGTAGCTTACTTTATATTATATGTCTTAAGTCTTATTCTTTGTTTCTGGTTTGAACATTAGCATCTGAAAGGCAATATTTAGTTATATTTAATAATTTTCTTTCTTCC
>JASAND010011219.1:0-79560 GCA_030248195.1 Trissonchulus latispiculum
TCAGAGTTTTGATCTTGCTCACTTCATTACACATTTTTAATACGCTATCATTCAAAAATTACAGCAGATCTGAAGTAATTAGAGGTTGATGCTTGTTAGGGATAGACAAAATTCATTTTAATGAAAGAATTTGACTTCCGGACCAACCGGATACTGAGATAATAGCTCATGAAATCTCAAATTTCAAAGCTCAGAACCGGAAATTGACCGGATATTCGATTACTTTGACACCGGTAAAATAAAAGTAGCCTCCCAAATATTCATTGTGCCAAAAACTAACATTTTTGTCCGCGATTCCGAGCACCAGACCGGAAAAACCGATTTTTCCGGTTTCTTTTCGCACCGGATACGACCATAAATCACGCAAATCTGGTCCAAACTGGACAAAACTTCGTATATAGACCAATTTCGACCCGCTGAATCTAAAAATGTAATCAGCGAAAATGTACGACCTACCCATCTTGCTGTACAGTTTTTGTGACCTAGACATCCGGTTACCGGACATAGACCGGATGTGACCGGATTTTCGGAGATGTCTTGGGCCAAGGACCAATATGCTAGAGTATGAATAATTACCATTCTCTTTCCGAATCTGAAGCGTTTTTATCGATTTGGCATCCGGTAACCGGATATAGACCGGATATGATGGTTTTACCGGGTTCTCCTCCTCCTGAGGTTTCTAAAAATATGTACTCTATACAGGCTAACTTCAAAGGTTATCTCAGGACAGGCGCTCACAGTTCGGTTCCAAGAATTTTTGGTCAGACTTTAGAACACCACCAAAAATTTTGCGACGCACAGGTGTTGCAGTCACCCATGCCTCCGATTTTTTTTGGTTTTTGTTAACTAACGATGTCATAATGTTACAAAACATTAAAAACTACGACGTATATTTTAATACTTGGTGAACGTTGAAGTATATCGTAAATGTGTAGTGTGGCAAGAACCAGTCATGAAAACTAGCCAATAGCTATGCGGTGGTTGTACATTGGCTCATCCCGAGTTCAAGTAACCTTTTGTACATAGGTGTACCCATAGGTGTGTTAGGTGGGGGGGGGGGGGGGTGGACATAGTTGGTTTAGGGGGGGGGGACCCCTCCCCCCCAAATGGAGGGGTCGCCGACCCCCCCATAAAAATTTTTTCCAACCCCTCCCCCCTAAAAATTTTCAAAGCCCTACCTAAATTTTTAATAATTTTTTGAAAATTTTTAGCTAAAAATTCGAAATTTTTTAAAAAAATTCCAAAAATGAGCGAAAAATTGCTAGAATTCGCTTAATTAAGCTAAAAATCGTTAAAAATAGCTGTAAATTGAGAAAATTTTTCAATTTTTTAACGAAAAACCGATTTTTAGCCGTACCCCCCCCTCGAAAATTTTTCTTACCCCTCCCCCCAAATCGACTTTTCGCGACCCCCCTCCCCCTTTTTTCGCCAAACCCCCTCCCTACTTTTTTCTGAACCCCCACCCCCACTTTTTTCGCCAGCCACACCTATGGGGGTGGACCCCTTCCTCCAAATGGAGGGGTCGCCAACCCCCCCTAAAAATTTTTTGCTACCCCTCCCCCCAAATCGGCCTTCGGCCGACCCCCCCCCTAAAAATTGTCAAACCCCTACCTAAATTTTAGAAAATATTTAGCCGGAAATTCGAACTTTTTCTAAAAATAGAAGAAAATAAGCGAAAAATCTTTAAAGTTTTCTTAAATTAAGCTAAAAATCGCTAAAAATTGCATAAAATTGAGAAAAGTTTTCAGTTTTTGGACGAAAAACCGATTTTTCGCCGACCCACTCGAAAATTTTTCTAACCCCTCCCCCCAAATTGACTTTGGCGACCAACCCTCCCCCTTTTTTCGCCAAACCCCCTCCCTACTTTTATCAAACCCCCCCCCCCACTTTTTTCGCCAGCCACACCTATGGGTGTACCAGGCTACAGTTTACCCCGTGTGAGACCCCCCCCACGGAGAGGCCAGACCCCTCCCCCCTACCCTACCTCAACTACTCCCTCCCAAGCCGAGCTCAAACCCCCCTCCCCCCCTAAAATTAAATCCAAACCAAGTAAAAATGCAAAATTTTTTGAAAAAATGTTTTGCAACTTTTGGAAATTTTTGAAAAAAATTAGAAAAATAGGCTATAAGTCACCTATAAACAGCTAAAGATGGTTATTTATAGCAATTAAGAGGTAATATGAGCAATTATACACCACAATCTGTACTAATTTAGGCATATTTTTGTACAAATTTGTCAATTTTCAAGTCCTATTTTCGCATACGAAAACTATTGACAGAAGGTTTTGAGTACGTTTAATGTATTGTACATCGAAAAAGGAGCATTTTTAGCTAAAAAAACTTGGGTACAGTTTAGGGGGGTCCTCCCGGATTTCCTCCAAATTTCGGATTCGGGTGGGGTCCCCCGAGCCAAATTTGGACCTTCTACTCCCCCCTCCCCCAAACCCAAACAGGTGGTACACCTATGCTTTTGTATGTAAAGTAAACAAATATTTAACAGCGAAGCGAAGCTGAAACAAAGCCAAGCCAGGTTATGCCCATGCAGTCATAGGCATAGGTAGGTGTATATATATACCTGAGGTGGGTGGGGGTCCCGTCCCTCCGGAGAGGTTCAGACCATAGATAGATGTAATGTAACGGAGATTTGGGGTGAGGGTGAGGGGAGGGGGCTTTTTTTGGAGGTGCCCTCTGGAGAGCCCCCTAACCCCCCCAGGACCCCCCAACCATCCCCCAAAAATTTTGTCTATTTTTAATGCTTATATGCTAAAAGTATAAGCTTACATCTTAAGCTTAAATTATCTTTAGCTTATATATACTGAGCTAACGAAAAGCTGAATCGACAAACTGCTTCAGATTCGTGTTCTACGAACCCGAAATCCCCTATATACATCTTTCCAGCAAAATCGAAGGCAAAAATTTTTTCGGTTTCCCTTGGTCCTCCCTTAGAAATCAAAAAAATCAAATTTCTCGAAATCCAAAAATTTTGCGATATTTGAACTCAGTGTGGTTGAAAACATACCCACACCAAACTTTAGCTCATTTGGTCAAGTTTTAAGGATTCTGAGTGGTGGGGTAATCAAGATAAGACCCGATCTTTAATTTGAGACTTATATATAGCGAATAAAAGTGAAACGTGTGGTCCTAATTCATTCTACATCTAATTGTTTCTTAAAAAGCAGTCTCCTCGTTCAGAGAGTATATATATTCACGTGCACATTTACAATTTTATATACGCGTATGTAGTACGTATGTATACGTACGTACATTCATAATTTAAATTTGTTTATTGATTCTATACTTGAGACAACGTCCAGTCATTCAACGTTTGTGCAAATTCACTCAGTATATATATATATACACTTTAGTATATATACGTACCTTTTAGGGTTGCCTATGTCATAACTAACAGTGCTTGTACGCATATATATCTATCCTCCTTCAATTCAATGGCAAAAGCATTTTTATTGAGGTCGTTTTATGGCCGGCTCAGCTACTGTTTTCAAGCTTACAGTTAGTGTTCTGCTCGGTGTAATATTTGATTTTTTTCAGTGCATTCCACTTTTATTTCAGAACAGCTTTCCGTCGGTTTAGTGTGTCTATATATCTACAATAACATTATGTCTTCCCGTTAAGTTTGTAAGAAAGTTAAGTTGTACGCATATATATACGCGGGCTGCTTATAAATTTCTCTAACATGACTTTTTATATTATATAATATATATATATATGACAGACAGGTGTTCTGGTTCGCAGTTGTGTTATACGTACTTCCAAGCACAGTTATTTCTTTTGGCGCTATCCCAATCTTCTTGTTTAGCTTGCTTGACAGTCTAATTTTATATGTATATATAGAATATTTTTCTTTCGTTGGAATTTCAGCCAATGGATTCTCCAAATGTCTTATGATTGTGAACGTTCTGTCCTATGCTGCTTACTTATGTACTGATTTTTGGACCATTTATCAGATATTCAGATAATAGATTTTTCTAGCACTTTCCATCATGGTCATAGTATCAAAGGTTAGTCTGGTCTTATTCTAGGGAATTTTTCTTGGGGGGGCTTATTGGGGGAGCCCTCGGGGGGCGAGTCATTCTTGGAAATGATTCAAAATTTTTCTCAAACACATGCTAAAAACTGAGCTATTTTCAGGGTATTTTTAGGGGTTTCTTTTGGGGAGGGCTTCCCGGGCGGGAATCCCCCCCCGGGCCCGCGGGGGGGGAGAGATTTTTTGCAAAAATGAGCCAAAAATGGTATTTTTGGCGTATTTTGCATGGGGAACCGCAAAAAGTTCTTAAAAATGCCAGGATTTAAGCTAAAAACAGGTATTTTTACGAAAAAAGTTCCGGCGAAGCCGGAAAATTTTTGAAAATTTGCCTATTTTTGGCAAAAATTTGGGTCTCCAAACAATCCCGATAGGAGCAAAAATTCTGGGATGGGGTGATTTCGGGGGGAGGACAATTTCGGGGTGCCCCGACCCTCCCCCCTGTAAAAATACCCTTATTTTTATAGTAATCGTCAAAAATAAGCGGATTTAGTGCTTAAATAGCAAAATTTGACTAAATATCTCCGGCGAAGCTTTTTTTTCGAAGCGAAGCGAAGCAAAAGTTTTTCAGGGCAAAACGATTTGGGGGAGGGTGTTTATGGGAGGGCCCCCCAGTAGCATTTTCTTTGCTTTTCTGGTGCTATTCGGCGTGTTTTTTATTTAATAGATTTGTAGTGATTCTTCTGTATACGCAGATCTGTGTCTAAGGAGAACAAAAATGTTTTGTCTCCTATTTCGCTATATTATTGAGATTTTCAAGGTAATTGAACACGACTGTGAAAACCTTCTTCGGTCCTGCTTTTCGTTATGTTAAGGTTTTCAGATTTTGATTTAGAAAAAACCTTGAAAACCCGTGCGTATATATACGTTTTCAGCATAATCGGAAACAAAAGATATTTTGCTTGCCCTTGGTTCCCTGCTCAAAGCATATATAGTTGTCCTTGTCCTCATGTTTAACTGACCTAGGATGGAATTTCGGAATTATTCATTTGTTTGACTATGTATCATAGGGTCGCGCGCGGTAGCGACCCCTATAATTTGCATTGTACGTACGTAACATAATACGCGTAATATTTTAAATACTGTTCAGGGGGATTTTGTTTGGATTGAGCCGCTGAATAAGACAGAATTCTCCTGTCCTCTGGGTGCTAGAGTTTTGGAAACTGACGGAGGAAAGCTACGAGTATTGAACGATGATGGAAAGGTTAGATTTACGTCTCTTGTTTCTTGCTGAAGTTTTAGGTTGACCACCACATAAAAAGGGAGGGGTTTTCCTGCGTGTTTTTGCTGCCTCTCCTCCGTTGCCCTCCCCATTTTTGGTCTGTTCGTCCACGTAACTAACTGAAAGATGTCTAGAACAATTTTAAGGCTTTTTGGTCAATACATTTCCTGCTTTGCCATAATTTGTCGGTCAAAACTCGTTATTTTTCATATTTTCCTCTAACTTTTAGCTTTATTGCCAACAATTAAGAAACCAAGTTTGTGCTATTTTCTCCACTTGCCCCTTGTCCACTCCATCTTTTGATCTAGAAAAATTATTGTTTGGTCTTCTTTAACTTGATTCACTCCTATCGACTTATATGGAAAATGGAAAAATTCAAAATGCATCCGTTAGGCTATCATGATATTGTCAGTGAGCTTTTCTGGAATTCAGAACAGTCTGTTAGTTTGATAAGTAAAACAAATAAGCAAGTCAAAACTTAAGTATATACAAAATTTCGTATTTGGTATATATTTGAGTATGGTGCTTTTATGAAGATTTGCCATAATACCTTTGTTACACTACTACCGTTTCTCCCCCTTCCATCCAGTGCAGTCCTGCATGCAATCTGTTTTAGGAAGAATGGTTGGGACCTGATCGTCGAATAAAGATCATGCATCCTACCAGTATACAGGGCGAGGAGGATATGATCTCATTGGGTGATCTACACGAGGCTGGCATACTTAGAAATCTTCAGATAAGATACAAAGAAAAACTTATTTATGTAAGTGGCTTGTTACATTAATGTTATTAGATGAAAATGCTTGTGTTGCTTCTGTATTGTGCAGGTTGTACAGTCCCAACTAGAAGTTATGTGCTCAGTTGCTCGCAGTCTGCTCGCAATCTGGTCGCAATTGTTTTTTGACGCTTATTGCAGCTACAGCTTGTCTGATCTTTTGCCGCTGAGCTACGTCCACACTGCAAAAAGTAGAACGCGAGCAAGTCGCGAGCCAGTCTCGGCTACCGTGCTGTAACTTCTAACCGGGACTGTATGTATATCATTTGCTGATGACGGTGAAGAATATTCTCGTCTATGGAGCATAAAAAGCATTTTCAAGGAACAAAATTGTTAGCTTTTAAAGCTTAAATCTCTCTCACTTTAGTTTTGTATTATACTTACATTGTGAATAAAACAATTCTGATTTTTGTTAAGGGGGGGGCTACCAATTTTATTAAAAGTTCGATGTTGGAAAAGCTAGCTAGTCTTTTGACATAATAGTATTAGGTTTAATGTAAAATAGTTTAAAGTTTGAAAGAATTCCATGCAGCGTAGGAGCTCTGGAGCCATTAGAAGTTGGTGTTGTCGGTTCAATGCTCGACATGACACGTACACAAACTTCGCCTCGCCCTGATCGTATGCGCAAGGTACGGTATCCAAATTTTCCAGAAATAGTTCTGACATATAGCGCTTTGATATCATGCAAATTAATCCTTAGATCAATGTATACTTTTCTGAGAGATGCAATCAAAGTGCGAAAAATTGGGTGTAGTAGGTCTATACGGGTGGAGGTTAACTAACGTCTAATGAGCTGTGGTTTACCAAATGAACCCAACTTTGCTCCAATTAATACTCCAAGTATCTGTCTTAACTTACATAAAAATTACGTGATTTCATTAATCCCTGCGTTCGCAGTGCTAGATTACATTATCGATATTGTCGGTGTTATTCGGTGCCATTTCGAAGATGTGAGCCAATTACTCCAAATTACTGTGGCAGAATCGGTTGAAACTTTGCGCATTATAGGCCAGTGAGTGTACCAAGATGTGCAGAAAGCTAGATCACTAAACCTCGCTTCAATGTTTAGAAATGCTAGATTGATTTCTCGAAGTAAATAGGCGATCGATCCAAAAAGCTCCAAGACAGTTATAAGCGCTTACTGAACAAAGGAAGCATCATATCAAAAAATGGATTTCATATTCGGATTCAGCAGGTCAAACAACCCCTACAAGCCCCTTTTCGGCAAAATCGGAGACAAAAAATATTTTGACCCCATTTTTACAGCGCTTAGCTAGGTAGCTTTTCAGGCCTAAAAATAAGGGTAATTTCTTAACAAAAAATTTGCTAGCACACTAACCAGAAAACAAAAGCCCTCGAAAGTCACAGACCGTTTGCCCCTATTAGAGCCTAATATTTGGTAAAGAGCTGGGGTAGGCTAGGGGCTGTCAATTTTATTAGATCGAAAACGGCGCACGGTGACATCGCAATTTTTTGCCAAATTTCAAAATCTGAGCTTGTATTGCTGAAGAAGGAAGCAACGCTCGAAAGCCGGAATACTTTTAATATCTAGCACTTTAAGCATCCTTTAAGCTGCTTTACCAATGCCTTCTTAATGCATGCAGCGTCCCCCCTTGTAATCCCGGGAAGGGCGATTTTGGGGAGGGAGGAGATCGTTTCAGGAAGGAATCCTCCTATAAAAAGACCCTGAGCTACTATGTGGATCACGTGGAAAGATGTCTGTAAGTCTGTCTGTCTCGGCCACTCAGTCCGTAAGCAGTAGGGTGGGCTGCCTCCGCAGGTTTTCAGGTTTAATATTTAGAGGATGCAGTAGCCAGATACATGCTTTTGTTTAGACTTACACTGGCAGCATATTGGTTGCCGTTAATCCCTATCAAGTGTTACCCATCTACACGCCTGAACAGATTAAACTGTACAAGGATAAGCGCATTGGAGAGCTTCCTCCGCATATTTTTGCCATCGCGGACAGCGCCTACAGTAGTATGAAACGATTAAGACAAGATCAGTGTGTTATTGTCAGGTCAGGTATACGAAATTGCCACTGTTATTCTAAGTTTTATTCTTTTTTCTAGCTAGCTTCAAATCTGCATAGATTAAGGGGGGGTCACTTTTTTGCCGATTTTCGACCATCTCCGATTTTGCTCATTTTCACATATTTTGTAGTCCCCATGGGTCCGCGAAACAAGACAAGAGCGTTTTGCGAAATATTGCTTCTATCGTTCTGTACACACCCTCAAAGGTGACCTCGACATGTGTTAAACATAGGAAAATAAAAAGTTAGGTTAAAAAGTTTGTGGCAGAAAAATTTTTCGCTGTATAAGAGTCAGAACTCTGAATCCTTTTCAGAACCATCAAGGACATATTGTAGAGTGCAGCTATCTCCTCTGAAGCGATTCTGTTCAGTATTAGATTTTTGGCGAATTTTTAAAGTCAGAATTTTGGAAAATCGGCCATTTTTGGACCATGAAAAACAGGACCTACGGTACTCTTTTGCTTGTCCTGAACGATTGGCGAAAGCTACAGAAACGGCCAATAGATAGCTGCACTCTACGCATAAAACCACGTCTTATAAAAGTACTCGCATGTTTCTATCATCTATAATAAGCTCAAAAAGCTTGCCACAAAAACAGCAAATTTTGCTAAAAATGGCCATTTTTCATAATTTTCACATTCTTTTGATAATTTCTCACTCATTATGTGGTAAAAATCATCAAACTTGACAGATTAATTATAGGGGGCGTGAGAGCGACCCCCTATATATAATATGGGTGTAAAAGGCTCTGCGCGGCCCTATGAGACTCGTTCGAGCACCGTGCCAGCTCAATACTGAACGAAACTCGGCAAGTTTGGCATCGTTGGAATCTACACGACGAGTACAACAAGTTGCAAAAAAGTTTTGGTCAAAATTTTCAACTTTGAAAATTTTCACTTCCGGACAAGTTAGGTCCGTTTGTTTTTTCTGTGTTAGTCACGCTTGGAAAAGGGCTATTTTGTGCAGAGGTGTTTGAAAGATGTGGACATTTTCAGCCGGAAAGGTTTATATACATTTTCTGAATGCCGAAATGGTCCCATGTGCCCCGCGCTATATTTTTTCGCTGCCCGGCCCGGCATGCCACCTGGCCGGCCGGCCAGAAGTGGCCTAACGGCGTTTTTGGTCAAAAAATGGCCATTTTGTGTCACGCCCACAGGGCTCAGAGAACAAGCTAGAGACACGCGGTTTGTTGCATGAACAAGTACGGAGGGGATACTATAGTACGACCAAAAAATGTGTGTACAAACTTCGACCGTTTATAGCAGATTCACCTTTGGAGTAAACCCCAACAATGTATATATTTTTAGAATCCTCAGGAACTCGAGATTTCGAAAATCCGGAAAATTCCGGAATTCCGGGTTTCATTCACGGAAAATCTAAAATTTTTAGTTTTTCGCCAAATTTTTATCGCAATCAAAATTTTGTTTTCACGATCTAATAGAGCTGGTCCCGCTGCATATTTTTGCTCTTACAAGTTTTTCACGAAAATGCACCCAGTTTCCGGAATTCCGGGTTTTCAAAATTTCCGGATTTTAAAAATTTTCTCCAATACCAACAAGATGGGTATCATTCGAAAGCTCTTATCGAGCTGAACAACTTTTGTAATAGAATGAACTCTTGAAAATGCACACATTTCCCGGAATTCGAGAAAATCGGATTTTCCGGGATTTTCCGGATTTTAAAAATTTTCTCCAATACCCCACAATATGGGTATCATTCGAAAGCTCTTGATGAGCTGAACAAATCTTGTGATAGAACCAATGTCTGAAAATGCACCAAATTCCCGAAATTCACGAATTCCGGATTTCACTCTAGCTTAGAAGGTTTTAGCGAATTCCGAGAACTGGGCTCATTTCTGCGAGTTGCTTCTATTACAAGATTTGTTCAGCTCATCAAGAGCTTTCGAATGATACCCATATTGTGGGGTATTGGAGAAAATTTTTAAAAGCCGGAAAATCCCGGAAAATCCGATTTTCTCGAATTCCGGGAAATGTGTGCATTTTCAGGAGTTCATTCTATTACAAAAGTTGTTCAGCTCGATAAGAGCTTTCGAATGATACCCATCTTATTGGTATTAGAGAAAATTTTTAAAATCCGGAAATTTTGAAAACCCGGAATTCCGGAAACTGGGTGCATTTTCGTGAAAAACTTGTAAGAGCAAAAATATGCAGCGGGACCAGCTCTATTCGAACGCGAAAACAAAATTTTGATTGCGATAAAAATTTGGCGAAAAACTAAAAATTATAGATTTTCCGTGAATGAAACCCGGAGTTCCGGAATTTTCCGGATTTTCGGAATCTCGAGTTCCTGAGGATTCTAAAAATATATACATTGTTGGGGTTTACTGCAAAGGTGAATCTGCTATAAACGATCGAACTTTGTACACACATTTTTTGGTCGTACTATAGTGCATAACGTTGGCCGATTTTTGATTTAGGTCCTGTACCGTTCAGGCGGCCGGCCCAAAGGAAGTCGGTCCAAATGGCCATTTTCGGAAAAATTTCCCAACTCGGGAAAGTCCCAACTCCACAGAAAATAGCCAAAATAGGCTTAAATATGCAGTTTTGAGCCATTTAGTGGGACGCATATAAAGGTTATCGGGGTCGCCGAACACGATGAGCATAGTCGCAGCTCTGTGCGGTGCTGCTATCGTGCTGTACTATTATGCAGCAACCATAGCACGCTGTCTGTAGACTTACTGTAAACGGCTAAACATATGAAACTTGGTGAAAATTATGTCTGTAGTAAGGGGGAACTGTAGCTATGTTAGTTGGTGCACTCTCTAGCTTCCACCGTGCTGTATGTGCTGTCCCAAACACAGCACCGTCGATAACAAGTTATTCATTCGTCACTGGTATTTGAAATTCGGCATACAGATAGTTTAGGACATGACAAACTATTATAGATACGTTTCGTATACTTATTACGATGTTACTATGTGGTTGCGCTGCAGTAGAGTGCTGCTGAAGTATAGCACGGCCCAAAACTAGCTGCAGGTAAGTAGCAATCGTCCGAAATTTTGCACACAAGTGCGTCAGAGCATTGCAAATCATGCTGTATGAGTTTCCTTCACCGACAGTAAAGTTTACATCTGGTTGCGCAGCAGTAGTGCTGCTGAAGTACAGCACGGCCTATAACTAGCTACAGGTAAGTTGCAATAGTCCGAAATTTTGCACACAAGTGCGTCAGAGCATTGCAAATCATGCTGTCTGAGTTTCCTTCACCGACAGTAAAGTTTGCATCTGGTTGCGCTGCAGTAGTGCTGCTGAAGTACAGCACGGCCTATAACTAGCTACAGGTAAGTTGCAATAGTCCGAAATTTGGCACACAAGTGCGGCAGAACATTGCGAATCCTGCCGTATGAGTTTCCTTCACCGACAGTAAAGTTTGCATCTGGTTGCGCTGCAGTAGAGTGCTGCTGAATTACAGCACGGCCTATAACTAGCTACAGATGAGTTGCAATTGTCCGAAATCTTGCACACAAGTGCGACAGTGCATTGCAAATCGTGTTTTATGAGTTTCCTTCACTGACAGTAAAGTTTGCATCTGATTGCGCTGCAGTAGAGTGCTGCTGAAGTACAGCACGGCCTATAACTGGCTACAGATGAGTTGCAATTGTCCGAAATCTTGCACACAAGTGCGGCAGAGCATTGCAAATCGTGTTTTATGAGTTTCCTTCACTGACAGTAAAGTTTGCATTTGGTTGCGCTGCAGTAGAGTGCTATATGCTAAATATAGTAACTAAAACTATTGCAGCCATGGGTACTGGATGTTGGATTTTTGTCAAAATAGAGAAAAAGGAAGAACTTGGAGCTTTTCAAGCTTCTTTGTTCTGTACTTTCGGTTGACGATTAATGATTGGCGGAATTTTTAAAGTTTCTTTCACACAGCTTTAACGTTTTTGCTTTTTACTGAGAACCTTAAAAATGAAATAGGACAAGAATAAAAATGCTCCGGTGGAGCATGAAAAATGCAATATGGGTGACATTCGGTTGTAAATGGACAGAGGACTAGGTTTTAAAACGTTAATATGGGAGGGGCAGGTTGTAAATGCTTGGAGGACTAGGTTAAAAGCGCACTAATATGGACCAGCTTCGCTGAACAACCCATATTCGCGGTCACTCATGCTCCACTCCACATGACATACGAGTAATATCTACATTCTTCAGCTTTCAAAGCAAGCGGGACGATTTTGAAATATTAAAGCTTACGTATTCCAAATAAACAATGCAGTTCTGATAGAAAGGTGTTCAAGGTGTTTTTCTGCACTGTCAGCGCAGAATCTTGTACTAAGTTGATGCGAAAAGCAGTTGACATTATGTACGTGTATTATTAAGTTATATAATCAGGAGCACGACCACATATACTTGCAGGCCATGCTGACAAATCGTACAATTTTCCGAAGAACTGCCAATAGCAATATATAGCAAGCAGCAGCCGATAGAAATTCTGGACAGTTTTCGCGAATATGGGTTGTTCAGCGAAGCTGGTCCATATTAGTGCGCTTTTAACCTAGTCCTCCAAGCTTTTACAACCTGCCCCTCCCATATTAACGTTTTAGAACCTAGTCCTCTTTCCATTTTCAACCGAATGTCACCCATACTGCATTTTTCATGCTCCACCGGAGCATTTTTATTCTTGTTAATATATCTATGTCTGTCACATAATGTGGCCAAAACAAATGCGTCAATATTGAGCATGCTGCTGTGGCGGCACCTTTGAACTTTATAGGTGAAAAATGTAAATTTTAAAATTTTTCCAAATATAGACAAAATGGGTATCAATCGATAGCTAATGGAACGAGGAGCAACTTTTCTCATACAACCATGGGTTTAAAATGTTGTCTGTGCAATATAAAACGAGTTAAAGTTATACTGGGCAGCCCTGCAAGGTTAGATCAGTGCAGCACTCAAGTATGCATTATGAACGCCTGGATAGCTGGCCTTGAGCCACGTCTGCACTTAAATATTACCTTAGTAAAGGCTTTAATTTGGTGTATCGGTTAACCCTGTTTTCGGTCGCGTTTGGTCTCCACCTGACCTTGCAGGGCTCATCACCGGAATTTTCAAGGTTTCCGGCTTTGAACCTGAATAGCTCTGTCACAGTTTGATTTCGAACGCTAATATTCTAAGTTATTTTTGAGAACATATGGGGGCATATTATGTGTGAAAATGAGCGAAATCCGTGACTATCGATTTTTGACCAAAGTGCCCCCCCCTTAAGGAGTCTTAATATAATCGAAATTTTTGCTGTTTGGAAAAATCAGCAGCAGAACAATAAAACATACAGTTATAGTGCTGTAATGGAAGAGTAATGACCAGATAGCAGACCATACCATAGATGGCTCAATTTTTACCCGAATAGCCTTTTCTTTAGGAAACATCCTTTTCCATTTTTGGATTGCGCGTTCTACTTCGACCACAGATAGGCCGTGGATAATTCCTTAGTTTCGGTAGCGGTCAGGGTTCAGCTTTTGCTACTTTGAATGCCATTTGTCAGATTTTGTCCTGCTCTGATTTTCCGCAAAATATTGTGACTGCTTAAACATGTTTCAGTGGCGAGTCTGGTGCAGGAAAGACTGAAAGCACAAAGTTGATCTTGCAATTTTTAGCTGCAGTTTCTGGACAGCATTCCTGGATAGAGCAGCAAATACTGGAAGCTAATCCTATTATGGAAGGTAGTTTTTTTAATCTCCTGCAAGGTTTTAAACAATTTTTAGTTTTTGCCAATCGCTGGATTGCTTCACTTTCCTATGAGGAATCAGTTTGCTAGCTTACTAAATGCTTCTTTCTGTTCGGTACTTTTTACTTTTTATTGGACATCTCTTCACTTATTAATTTTCTGTATGGGTTTAATAAATTAAACCATAATTAGCCTTAGATTGTTCTTTTGTTTATACCGAGTGTACTTATTAATTTTATGTGAAACCTGGTTACTTTTTATTGCCGCTTCTTTAATTGTTATAGCTTTTGGTAATGCCAAAACCATTCGCAACGATAATTCGTCTCGTTTCGGAAAATACATTGATATCTTCTTCAATTCTCAAGGCTGCATTGAAGGGGCCAGAATTGAGCAATATCTTTTAGAAAAGAGTAGAATTGTTTGCCAGGTAAATATTGACTGCGTGCATGTCTTCAAGAGTACTTTTAATAGATATTTTTAATGTATCAAGAACTCTTTATTTTTGTCGAATTAGCAATATAATAAAATAAATAGCTAATTAATTGGTAATGTTCACTTAGCTATGATTAGTATTACTTTTCTTCTGTACTCTAACTTTCTTGTGGATTGTGATAAGACTGGTTTGGTTAAAACTCTAATATTAATTTTTGCGTCGTCTGAAGTATGTAAGTTGTTTTGGATGCAGTCAAACTGCCAAAAATTGGAAAAAGTAAGGGCAAAAATAAGGTAAAAAAACTTAAATCTTAGCTTTTGTGCCTGTGCCCAAAGACGCATCCACTTTTAGGGGAACAATGGAAGGTTTGGGGGAAGTCTTTCTATCCTGTTCAACAGCGTTTGTTTTATTTCTAAGGAGAGACGTTCATTCATTTATTTATTTCGTTATAGGCACACGATGAAAGAAATTACCACGTGTTTTATTGCATGCTGGCGGGTCTGACGGAACTGGAAAGAAGAGAATTGGAATTAACAAATCCGGCTGATTACTTCTATCTGACTCAAGTACGATGCTAAAGACACACTAAATTTAAAACAGCTGCAGACATTTTGAAGGTTTTTAACTTCAAAGATTCTGTAGTTGTGCTGCCAAAATCACTTTAAAATAATGGTTTTTGCGTTCACGAGGTAAATAAATTATTAAAAGGATCCTTAGTAATTGGACAATATAGCAGTAGGTGGTTCAATTATAATGCTGTGCTGCTAGCGGACTGCATAATTATACATGTTAATTTTTGTTTCTGATATTGTTGATATCACTGTTAAAGTGATTGGTTCAGAGTTTTGTTAGATTTTTCCTGTTTTAGGGGAAAACTTTGAAGGCAGAAGGGCGAGATGACGCCGCTGATTATGCTGATATTCGTGCTGCGATGAAAGTTCTTCTGTTTACAGATCAGGAGACTTGGTCAATCTTTAAGATCCTGGCTGCTCTACTACATATGGGCAACATCAAGTACTGTGGTCAGTTGCAGATTAATTGTTGTTTAGACTTATTATTAAATTATGTAGAATGTCCCTACAGTATGCACTATATATAAGAAGAAACGTAAGCCACCAGAGGGCTCCTTTTCACTGCATTGTGCTCAGCCCACAACACGTGAACGTTCCCCATGTGGTGGGGTGGGGTCGACTAATATACCACCTTCCCGTTTGGTGGGGGGTGGATAAGCAAATAGGTTTGGTGCAGCGAGGTAGACCAGAGGTTTATTCTCAAAATGGGTTCCCGTTGCCCTTATGGAGGGCGGGGGTGTTTCCGTTGTGGGGTTCGCTAACAGTCAGTCAGATTCAATCAATCCTAGCCAGACTTGTCGACCCCTCCCCAAACGGGCATCTCTTTTCTAATATCTCCCCCAAACATTGAGTGGGTGTGCTTTTCGACCCCTCCACCACCAAACGGGAGAACCAAACGGGAAAACGTATTGTGGTCGGAACACCGTTACGCAGTGTACTCAAGAGGAGCTCTGTAGTGGCTTACTCATCTTTTTATACATAGAAGAAGAATTATGCACGGAATTATGCACGCTTGATTGCATATTGAGTAAAGGCATCTGAGCGGCACCCTGAATGCGTAACCATCCTAGACATGGGAAAGTTTTGGGAGTTGAAGCTTTCTTTTGAGTTGACGAAAGAATTTCTTCAGCATTTCAGTACAAAAAGAATGTAAAATTTTGCATTTTCGCTGCGGCAGAGACGAATTGCTATGAATAGACATTTTAAGAACGGAATTTCCAGCGAAAGTGGAAATTTTTGAAAAATTCTCTTAATGCTTAGACCCCTGTTAAAATACCCAAATACCCCTCCTTTTCAAAATCCAGCCATTATCCCCTTCGTCCTAGGTGAGGAGAATTTTTTGACCTGCCTAACCCCGTTTTGGCAGCGGTTTCTAAATGCTAGTCTCGCGATAGGACCGGGACTAACCCCAAAATGGCTTGCTTACTCCTTTATGATGAAAACTACTTACCTACGAAAAAACCTACCGGGGGCTAACGTCATACTTTTTCTGGCTTCTTATATCAGCTAACACAGTGCTGTAAGGGGATGCTTTAATATGACAGAAGGGAAATTAATAAAAACTCTCCACCGGAGCATACAAAAGTAATATGGGCGATGGTGAGGTTGCAAAATCAAAAGAAGACTAGTCTTATGTTTAGTAATTTGGGCTAGGTTCAAAATGGGATGAGGACTCGGTTGCGATGTGAGCGATTTTCAAGAATTTTTCAACTTCTCCGTGGGCCATCATTTTTCTTTTTTCTTTTTCTTTTTATGTTCTATGTTTTATGTGCTAACGTCACGTCTTGAGGCGACCAGCGGCGAAACCTCCTTTGATGCTCATCTATATCTTTTATATTTTTTAAAAAATTCTTAAAACGCCTAGTTCCATACAGCTCCACTAATGAGCCGCCTGTATCGTGAACTCTGGTCTGGTAGAGGCCGCAGTACTGATATAGGTTGTTTCATGTTATTTTTGACACTGCCACGACGAAACCATTCTAACCAAATAATACCAAATAAAAATAAAACCAAATACCGAAACGGCGGTCCCTATCTCTATTAAGTTTATTATATATCTTTTTTGTCCATGTGTATGCACACTAGGGTTGATTTTTTCTGGAAAAAAGATTGCCGGAAAAACCCATTTTCCGTTTTTTTCCATTTTTTCCCTTTTTCGATCACCCCAAAATTCACAATGTGCTAAAAGTTGCGTTATTTGATGTTTCTACAAGCATAGAAGCAATTGTCAAGATATTTCATATCCCCACCGGGTAATGCACTTACACAAGCGCTTACTTACTTCTTATGTACTTCTTATGTCTAGGACCGGCATTCCGGTATCTCGGCATCCTGTCGCAGCTTCCGAACAGTGGCCTTCTTGAATTCAGACTTGTTGGTGAGAAATACAGTCTCATCACCCAAGCAGTTCCATTTACGCAAGAGGCTAGGGAGAGATGACCGCTGATGAGCCGAAGTTCTTGATTTGTGTACTGCAAGGGCGTCCATTGATATTTCGCTGGCTCTCGTAGGACGTGCATTCCAGATAGGCCTCGGCTTCAGATGACGTGCCAGAAGTCTTGGGGCGGTGTCGTGTACAAGCCTGTGCACTTGGCACAAGCCAGAGACGTCCCGCCGAAGTGACAAGGCATCGAGTTTGTGAGCCAAGTTGGGGAAAAGGCGAGCTGCTCGGTGCTGTATCCGGTCTAACAAGTTCAAGTAGGTTATTGGAACGTTGACGAAAACTGGACCTCCGTATTCCATTATAGGCCGAATGGCGGATACATAGACTCTGTAGCGAGCTTCCTCTGATAGGAAGCATGACTGGCGGCGTAGCATTCCTACAAGTTTCCCAGCCGTTGCGGCTTTGGCCAGAACATGATCCTTAACAGTCCCATCTTCTCCAAATACAACTCCAAGCAGCTTAAGCCTATCAACTTCCTCGATTTCTGTGCCTGCCATCGACAGAGGCGGAACATTCCCTTCTCCGCGATCACGTCTCCTTGATATTGTCATCATTTGTGTTTTCTTTGGGGCAAACTTTAGTTGATTGCGCCCGGCCCATTCCACAATTTTGTCCATATCTTGTTGTAAAGACTCGCGACATCGAACCCGGTCAGATGCCCTTGGTACTCGTTGCAGTAAGGTGCAATCATCAGCGAAAATGAGGCACGGATTCGTGATTTCAGATGGCAAATCATTGATGTAAATCAGGAAAAGGAGTGGTCCAAGAATAGAGCCTTGGGGGACCCCAGCAACAACAGGCACCGGGAGGGATTTTGCTCCGTCAATACATGCCAGCTGTTCGCGATCTTGTAGATAGCTTTCTAGCCATCGAAGAAGCTGACCTCGGATACCACAGGAGTCGCACTTTTGCAATAGACGCTTGTGCCACACAGTGTCGAAAGCTCCCGCGATATCCAATGCAGAGATGCATAGCTCCTGTGAAGAGTCAAGTGCATTTGCCGACAACTGATGCAACAATAAAAGAGGGTGTAGGGTGTTGTGGCCATGGCGAAAGCCAAACTGGGACTCAGTCAAAATTTCTTGGGTTTCCAGGTGTTTCACAATCGCATATCCAATGTATCGTTCCATGAGCTTTGAGATCAGGGAAAGTAGGGCCACTGGTCTGTAATTGGCAGGATTCGTTTTGTCTCCCTTTTTAAATATCGGGATAACCTTTGCCGTTTTCCAAGCGGATGGAAAGTGGCCTACATTGAAGGAATATTGAAACAGCCGGGCAAGAGGATACGCCAATTCACAAGCGCACTCCTTCAGCACTATGCCAGTTATCTCATCGAGGCCAGGGGCCTTGCTTGGATCAATAGCCAATAGGTGCTTCTTCACTATCCGACTGTGAAAGCGAACCTTTATGAGAGGCACGTTGCAAACAGAAGGAGGAGGCTGCGATTCAAGTTCTGGATCCTCCACAGATGCCTTGGCAGCGAAAAGCTGATTCAGTAAGTGTGCCTTGTCTGAGGCGTCCGAGATGGTTGAGCCATTGTGAGGTTCCAGTATTGGTTACAGGAATCTTCAGCAGACGATACTGTAGAGTAAACTACAAAAAGGTAAAGGTTTACCCCAGGAGATATCTCCGTCCTGCCACAGGACATGGGGTGCCGGTGCTCATCCCCGGATTCTCAGCCGTAGAGCCAGGAGTGTCACCTCAAATGATGACTGCATCCGTGGAAGAGGGGCCGGCCCTTCTTCCCAGACTCCTGTTACCTTCCCACCGTAGTGGTACCCATTTACCGACCAGTTAAGGATGGACAGCTGGGTTGGCTAGAGTCGAGAAAGCTTTGTGGCCTCCGTGGATCGAACGTAAGATCGGAAGTTCTGACCAGCGCCTTAGACCACTCGGCCATCTCGACTCGCTAAAATTTTTCGCTCGATTTTTGTATTACTTACCGACAGGGGTAAGGGCAGCTGCAATGCTGACTCCGATTTGTTCTTTTAAATTAGATGAAACTTCCAACTCTATGTGTATGGCACGTGACTGAAATAATTGTTAATAATTACTGAGTTAAATTAGTAGATACAAGAATTAATAATTTAGGATGAACAGCTTTAGTTTCCAACAGGATATATATCAAATGGCATAACTTGATATATCTATATGATCTTAGGCGACTTCAACATGAACATTCGAAGCTTCTGTTTTGACTAAACTGCCCACAGCATTTTGGTCTCCGCAGCGACAGCAGCTGTTTGTCGCCGATGCTCTGATTTTTGATATTCGTATAAACTAGATTTACATGGCTATTTTCTAATTTAGCATATTTATGTGGGCGCTCCTGTTCTTTATTATCTTCTTCATTATTATTATTATTATCAGCTGCAGATTCTTCAAACTCTTTTCAAAGACCATACTTATTAGTGTTATATATAATACCATATATATACACATTCCATGGAAACATCTTAAATCCCAGAATTAGCTCAAGTTCATGAGTATCGTCTTATTATCTCATTAAACAGAGTTTTTGATAGTTTCTTAATGTTCTGATTTCATAAATTAACTTTCAGAACATGTCTCGAATATTTTTCCATTTTTTCCGATACAATTTGGTCAGATTTAGCACAGATACCCCCACCTACTATGACCCACGGAAAAGGTTGTAAATAGTGGGAAATCGCCGGAAAAGTCCAGAAAACATTATAATATTTCGCTGTAAAAATTGTTAAAATAACGCTGGGAATATTTTTCCATTTTTTCCACTCCATCGAAAAAAATGGAAAAAACGGAAAACCTTTTTCTCCAATGCTTTTTTCCACGCTCATCCGTAATTCACAAATTGTTTTGGGCATACGTATGCATGCACGCTTTTTTTCAAAATGTCCACATAATGCTAAGTCATAATTTGCTTCCGCTAACCACAAAATGCTCTAAAAAATTTCCAAATGGCTATGAATGTAAAGACGAGCAGTAGCTTTTAGCCGGAGGGGGGGGTACCGCCCCAGACCCTCGCGGTGTATATTGCTTTCCCGATCATGGTTACGATGCAGCTTGCTATGTTCTATTCTATGATAAAGCTACTAATTATTCTAAAAGCTATATATATATATACGTATATAAATGTTAATTAAAATTTACTAACTATTTATTTCCGCACATCAAGTGTACACAATATGCCCGTGACCAAACAAAATCCCGGTTTCGCCTTTTGACCACCTCCCAACTTTTCTGATGTCCGCCCCTCTCGAAAAATTTTTCTATGTGTGCCACTGTGTTAGGCTGTTATACAGGGCAAGTAATCGGTAAATGGTAAAACACTCGGTAAACTGCCAAAGGGGATCCTGGATTTATTCCTGAAGAATTCTATTGCGGGTCTTTGTCTGGCAACTGCGATCATGTTTTTTTTGTTTAGCTACGATGATTAATAATTTGGATGCAACAGAAATTAGAGATCCAACTCCTGTATTGAGAGCTGCCAGGCATTTACAGGTACGTATTTCTCTAATATAGAGCAAATAGAATGTTTTTGACGTTTCTTGGCGTTAAAGAAACCAATGAAACGAACCAACCATTTGTATAATTGTCGAGCTTCCTAGGATCCCCAGGAAAGCTCACTCCTAAAAAATTCCGCTATCAAAAGGCCTAAGACACCTGAATAGCATTAAGGGAACAAGATGCCCTATGTGACGCCCTTGTCCCCTGAAGTGTAATAACTTTAAGCTGCTGCATCAGTAAATCAGGTTTCATTAAATCAACACCTGGCGACAGAAACTTTTCCGAACAATTCCAAATTTTACAAAATTTTTTCAAAAGCTAATTCACGAGGATTGTGAAAAATACGTAGTTGACATACAAGGGTATGGCTGCTTTGTCTCAACACCGTTTCATCTCAACTCCCGCAATTTCGTTTCAATTGCGCTTGCGCAACCTCAACGTTGCGCTATCCTAACGTTGCGCTATCCCAATTGCTCGATCTCTGTTGCTTTATTCCAACTCCAGCTATCAGATCTCCCGCTATATCAACGTTACTTTGAATTATTTACTGCGCCCTCTTAATTTGTCAGAATTATTGCACATTTTACAGCGAATTTGTAGTGCTGCTACAGTAAAGTCCATTATAGTTTCAGGTTCAGATTAATTTCCATTTCGTTTCGTTAATCCAGGTTAATTTCAGTCGGATGTCCGAAAGGTTCTGTTTAGTAATACAGTTCTTTCTGCTTCAGTCTTTCGGTTAATATTTTAGCTCCTGCATCAATTTTGAATGAAAACAGTTTTCCCAGATTTGTTTCGCTTGTTATATTCACATTGGCCTTTCATTTTTCCTGTCAAATCGGTGTAAATACATATATAAATGAAATTAAATCAGAGTCTTGTCCCGATTACCCCCACCACCACCTGTGTTTTTTTCGTCCGAACTTTTTGCGGTCCGTGGCGCAGTGCCCCAAAACTTTTTGCGTAATTTGGAAAAAAATTGCGCCACGCCTGTTTTCGCTCAAAAAACCGATTTTTGCGTTATTTTATACTTTATTTAACGTTTTAAAGTATTTTAAATGCTTAATTTATCGTTTTGCCACACCAGAGAGGAGCCTTAGAAAATTTTTCGCAATTCTTAGCGCGAAAGTGCGTGAATAATATATATAATAACATTATTAATGTTAGCTGGGAACGAAATAAGAACAATTACGTAGATGCGCCGAAGGCGCAAAAATTTTTCAAGAATGTCTTTTGTAGTTCAAAACTTTTCAAGAAGTTATTAAATAGTTGATTCAGAAACCGTCCATTTTCGTGTGTTCCAAGAAAATTGTGCGGCCACCTGCGAGGGGTAAGTTTCGTTGGTGAAACACCACCACTCAAAATTCTTAAAACTTGACCAGTTGAGCTAAAATTTGGTATGGGTATGTTTTCGACCACGCTGAGTTCAACGATCGCAAAATTTTTCGGTTTCGCGAAATTATAGTTTTTTCAATTCGCAAGAAAGAATCAAGGGGAACCAAAAAATTTTTGTCTTCGATTTTGCTGAGAAGTTGTATATATATAATTAAATGGAATTAAATTTTAAATTAAATTTTTTGTTGAAAAAGTTAGTCCCAACAACCTCACCAACCGAAATTGTTTGCGTATCGTCTGCTAAATGTAGGTCAAAATATGTAACAATAATCACAATGAGAATGGAGTAGTGGGAGATAAGATGACGACTGTTGAGATATAAGATGACGACTGTTGAGATTGTAGTACGTTTAAAATAGTGCAACGTTGAAATAGCGCAAAGTTCAAATAGCTGGAGATTTTTACAGCCATCTCACCCCAGTCGGTGCTCCGGGTAGGGGTAGTACCAGCTCATAAATTATGCATTTTTGAGAGTAGGGGGTTGCTGACACTGAATAATTGCCATAGCAATTACCCGATTCGTTCTACAAGGCTATCAGGACCTCCATTACGTCCACCATGATGGAGGTTCTGTAGTAGCTCCACCTGACAGGCGGCCACCCAGAGCGTAGCCAGAATTTTGAAAAGAAGGGGTTTTGACAAAAATTTGCCCTTTTTGTAATGGAGTATTGATAAACTTCGACCGAAAGGAAAGGGTTCCAACCCACAAAACCCCTCCCCTGAATACGCCCATGCGGGCACCCCTTGAAAATCTCTGTAAATTGCCCAGGAGAGATGTGAAATTTGTACTAGAGCTTATTTTTTTGCAAGCTCTAGACTTGGCACGATCCTCCACTTATAGCGCAGTAAGAAACCTCTGCGTTATCAGAGGCTCAATAGCGGGAGTTGAGATAACGCAATTGAGATTACACAATTAAGATACGTAGCGCAACGTTGACTAGTGCAACGTTGAAATAGTGCAGTTGAAGTAGCGGGAGTTGAGACAAAAGAAAGAAAGAAAGAAAGAAAGAAAGAAGAAAATCATGTACCAAACGGCACTGCCAGGTACTACTGAGACCATTACATTCTTACTTCGCCATGAATCACTTCTTTGTAGCTCAGACGTATTATACTTCCGGCTTAGCTTAGTCTGTCCTAATACTCGAAGTTAGGCATGTCTAGATTTGGATCGTGTTTCTTATTTGTCTGATAAGTTTAGTTTTGCATGTACGGCTCCTTCCAAAAGGGTCTATTTCATATTTTAGGTTGATCAACGCTTTCTTATCAATGCCCTGACGACTCGAACCATTCTCACAGGCGGGGAGACTGTTGTGAGTAGTATGTCAGCTGAACAGTCTCTCGATGTCCGAGATGCCTTTGTAAAAGGAATTTACGGCCACCTGTTTGTGGGGATTGTGGGAAAAATAAACGCCGCCATTTCTCGGCCACATTTAGACAGCGATGGAGTTAGAACGTCCATTGGGGTTCTGGATATATTTGGCTTTGAAAATTTTGATCACAATAGGTATGCGGACTTCCGTGAACACTATGTGGAATTAATAATATTGTAAGTATCATAATATACTGGTAATTTACATTTTTTGCAAAAACAGTGCAGCGTATTAAAACATCACGTAGAGTTCAGATACTGTTACCGTTACCCTCAGAGGTAGGTAATAGACCCTGTTTGGAAGTTCTGTTGCAAATGAAATAACTTTGCTGTTAATCACCTTTGCCACTAGTTTTTTCTTACTGCCAAGTGCTATTTATTGCTCTAACATTATGTTGTTTTTAGCTTTGAGCAGATGTGTATCAATTTTGCCAATGAAAGCTTACAACAGTTTTTTGTTCGGCATATCTTTAAGCTGGAACAAGTAAACGATATTTAGTCTATTGAAAATTTTCACACTTTAATTTTTAATTTTATGACTTCATAATAGACGCTTTTCCAGACTTCAACAGTTTAGAAAAGGTTTCCATGTTTTCAATGAGTGTTTTCAGTGAGTCATTCTGCTATTGGTTGTCTAATGTCTACATACTCTGGCTTTTTCCTAGGCAAAAATTTCTGGGGGAAATCTGGGGGGCTGGCAGAATTGGGGGGGTCGGATTTCTGGTGGGGGGAGAATATTTTTAAAATGCTTAAAAAATTTTTGCTGCTGAGCTAAAATTTTAACTATTTCTAACCTAAATTTAAGCTTAAAATAGCTAAAAAAATGCTGAAATGGACGAAAAATCCGGCGAAGCCGGAAAAAATTTTAACAATATATCCTCAACCCTATTTTTCATTTGACTTCTGAGTCCAGGGGGCAGGCCCTAGCCCTGGAGGATTCTGAGACCCAAGTCTGGGGGAAACCGATTTCTGGGGTGGAGGCGCCCCTACTCTCCCCCCCCCTCCCTGGAAAAAAAGCCAGACACTGAACTAGATTAGAATTAAACTTATTCTTAATACTTCAGGTCTGGATGAAGTTCAGTTGGCTTAAGGTGGTTATTCCTTTTGTTAGTTGAAGGCTCAAATCAGGTCGAAATTTGATGAAACTTTCCAAAATAGGTTCTTATAGCATTAGCATTCGCATTAGCATTTTCGCACCCTCCGAGCAATCCTGTCTCAAAAATTCGATATTTCTTTTTGAAGCTATTTTCTAGCTTTTCTCTATCGCCGTGAGATATGTATTGTATACCTGACTTTCTTGGTTTGGTCCCCAAAAGTTGTCATTTTTGCAGAAATCAATTAATGCATTGCTACTTACGCAAGCCGTAAAATTTAACTAAAGGTGTCGATTTTAATGTCTCACATACTCTAATTATCGGAGTTATGGCCATCTTCCAATTGCTATCTAGGCTGCCAGAATTTGCAAAAACACGTCCAAATTTTTTCCAGCGTAGAATTTACTATGCCACCCATAAGGCTGCTACTTAGCACATATTTAGTTGTACACTAAAATACCCGGGACCCTTTTTTATATACCTCGATTGCTGTTTTCCAGCTAAAGTAGTCGCTTGCCAAAGTTAGGAAAAGTAGGCAAAATCCAGGTTGCGCTACATTTTAGCTAATTTCTCTATGAAGAAGAGCTATTTCACAATAATAAAAAAGGGGCCCCAGCTTCAACTACATATTTATTAGAGGTGTCGAATGATGTAACCGATGTCTCACGAAAGAATTTACTTCAGCAAGCAAAAAATCTGAAAAATTGCACTTCTTCAAAAATCCGTTGGAAAATTTTTTGAGAAACAAAATTAGAGTCACTGTATTCAATAAAAAGAGAAAAGTTAAGCAACATTTTGATACAATATACGTATGGCTTCATAACTCCAAATAATGAAGGAGTAATAATGGCTCAAAGTTGATGTTTCCAAAAGGAATCACCATCTTAAGAAGAGTATTTTACTTTGCTTTCAATTAGCTTAGCTTAACTGTTAGTTTTGCCATTTTTCTTTTTCCAGGAGGAATACAATCAGGAGGAGATAAACTGGCGTCATATTGAATTCACTGATAATCAGGAAGCTTTGGATCTGATTGCAATTCGTCCGCTCAATATCATTGCTCTGGTTGATGAGGAAAGCAAATTTCCGAAAGTACGTACAGCTGAATTTTGGTATCTGTATCAGGGAATTTTTAGAGGGAATCGGGGGAAGCCACCGCCGAAATGATTTTTTGGGTGCCCAAACTTTCGCCAAAAATAGGCAAATTTTCAAAAACTTTCCTGCTTTGCCGGAAATGTTTTCTTAAAAATGACTATTTCTAGCCTAAATCCAGGCTCTCTGAGAATGTTTTGCGTTCTTACAAGCAAAATACGCCAAACATTAATACGCTAATACATTATTAATATATTAATGGATCATAAATTAATAAAAAAATCATTTTTCGAAAACATCTTCCTCCCCGAAAGTTTCTTCCCACCCTCCGGACGGGGGGCTGCCGGGAAGCAGAAATACCTTGTTTATGTGGATGATCTATTTTTATGACGTGGACTTACCTTCCCGGAGACGTGTGCTGGACTAGTGGATGCCGAAGTGCCCTCATATAGCTTTTTAGCTGACGAGCCTGGAAAGAACAACAACAACAACATCTATTTTTATTTGCTTTACTAAAATTATATGGTGTTTGCTAGTTTAAGAAATTTCGAGAACAGTAAAGTTCAGCGTTTATTACTTTCTCAGGCATTTGTTTTCTTAATATACATTATTTAGGGCACAGATTTAACGCTCCTAAATAAATTGCACCAGCAGCATCACCAAAGCCGTTATTACCTCAAACCAAGGTCGGAACTGAACCGTTCTTTCGGCATTAACCATTTTGCTGGAGTGGTTTTCTATGACTCCCGAGGTTGGTAAAATATTTAAGTCTTAATTTTTTAAGCATATTAGTATACACCTATATCTAGATTTCACTGCTTTATGTACTTCTGTTAAACTTTGCTAAATTAGATTGTGTTCTATATTGATTTTTCTAGTACTCTCATTATTCTTTTATTTTTTCAGGATTCTTAGAGAAGAATCGTGACACTTTCAGTGCTGATATGCTTCATTTGATCAGTACCAGTAAATTCAAATTCCTGGTGAATCTGTTCAACTTTGACCTGCAGCAGGTTCGAGTTTGACATTGCGTTTCTTTGATAGATTTTAAAGTTTGCCGAATCTTAATTTTTACTAATTACCATTAATCATTTTAATCATCAGTTTAGCTAACTATGTCGAAATCGACATAAAACGATATTTTTAATAAGAAACTTTTATTTAGGGATCGGAAAGTCGTCGTCGAAAACTGACTATTGGCGGTCAGTTTAAGAAATCCTTGGAGCTCCTTATGAGTCAACTAGAAACATGCCAGCCATATTTTGTCCGATGTATCAAACCCAACGAGTGCAAAAAGCCTTTGGTACAACTGTGTTTAAGTCTTTAAGTGTTGTAATTGTTGTTGTTAACATATTGATTCATTGCATCGTGATTTAAAGTATGCCAAATTGTGATACTGGTGGTCAATCTATAGTTCAGTTTGTGCAAAGTTCATACTTGATAGTAGGTCTTCCGATACTGGAGGTTTGACGTACAAAGCAGCTACTTGTTCGGTTGCTTTGCGTTTGTAGGAAATTTGTGTTTGTCCAAATTTTGCAGCACTTTAAAGACCAAACCTAGGCTGTCTTTGAATTATTCTCGTCTACCTTGCTTTCTTTTTACTTTATAGATCTTTGACCGGGAATTATGCTGCAAACAATTGCGATATTCGGGTATGATGGAGACCATCAGAATTCGAAAGGCTGGCTATCCCATTCGTCACAGTTTTTATGAATTCGTTCTTCGTTATCGAGTGACTGTTGATGGAATGGGTACGTAGGATTATTCTCTCGTTTTGTTTCGAAGATCTGGCCTCTTGTGTGTTTTTCTTAGCATGCTAAGATCTATAAAAATGTGACTAATAAGTTTAAATCAACGTTACAAAGATTTTCTTAGGACGAAGGGGGTGCTATGAGCAATCGTTGTCGGATTCCGAATTTCAAAAGGTATTCTAAGCCACAACGACCACCTTTTCGCCTACGTTTGGAGTAGCTCTAGTGCTTGACATGGTATAAATTTTTTGGAACTTTTTTGGAGACCTCGTAACTTCTACACTTCTGCTTAGACAGTTCTAGATCTCCTCCTAGTATCCTTCTAAGCGGAGGCCTAGGAAAACTTTTGCAATACTCTCCCAGTAGTCCTTTTATTACGGTACAGCTCTAAAACATTGTTGTGCGTGAAGTTCACTTCTTTCACGAAAATCACCAGAGTTTGTTATTTTTCCATAAATTTTCCCTGCAAAATTCGCCCTAATGTTTCACAATCATGAAAAACTTCACTCAGATCAAATTATCTCAACTAGCTTCTTATCAACTTCGCATATATTCAACGTTTTCGTGAGTGAAGAGTCAACACCAAGTTCTCTACGTTTTACGTAAATCCAGAACTTTCATGACATAGTTTCGTGATTTGTGAACCTGAGTTTCGCATAGGTTAACTTTTCGTAAAATTAAATATGTAGAGCTACTATGCTAAAATGTCTATTATTTTTAAAAATCTTGGCATTGTTCGTACATTAACTTTTAAGTTTTGTTCAGTATGTTTTAAGTTTTTATATCGTATTTCAGATCCTCCTCATAAAATTGATTGTCGTATAGCCTGTGCCAGAATATGTGAGTACGTCCTGGGAAAGGATGCCGATTTCCAGCTGGGAAAGTCAAAAGTATTCTTGAAGGTAAATTTTCGTTTTGGGTTGAAAAGGATTTTCTTTTTATCCTGAGAGCTCATTTTGCCCATTTGATATATACTATGTTGATACATTCGTCATTAGTGATAGCAAGAGTACATAATATAGTGATAGCAAGGGTATATTTTAAGGATTATGTATTATTATTATTATATACATACTCATAATCGTCAGCACTCTATCATCCGCAATAGGAAGCTAAAATTAAAATTCTATTCTTTGGAGCTTTAAAACGATCCAAGTGTGCAAGCGGACATTAGTAAATCGTAATTACATAATTTGCGCCTTCATTTCCCATGCATTTTTGACGATAATACTTATTTTCTGCGTTAATGTGGTATTCAAATTACGCAAACTAATTGTCAAAAACTATTATTATGTTCCAGGATGCGCATGATCTGCACTTAGAGCAGGAACGTGATCGAGCACTGACACGCAGGGTAGTCACCATTCAGAAGCGCGTGCGTGGATTTTGTCAACGACAACGATATCTCCGCATGCGCTCTGCTGCCATCATTATTCAGAAGCTGTGGAGAACATATGCTCAGAAAAGACGCTATGCTAAGGTTTGTCGTCTCTAAGATTTAGACTACAACAACTAACAAACAATGCTGTTGTAACAGATCAGCTTTTAAAGTCAGTAGTAAGTTAAAATTTCACGTCGCTAAATTAGGTTAAAGTCAGCAATTAAATAATTACTAATATATAGTAAAATAATTGTGAGCATATAAATCCATTGTTTTCCTTGAAGTCACAGCATTACTTTCACATCAAGTATTCAGCTATCTTTTAGGTTTATCTTGGATTCGCCCGTCTTCAAGCCTACATCAGATCTCGTGCTTTGGCGTATCGCTACCAGCGATTGCGTGATTTAATGGTTCAATATCAGGTGTTTTTTGTTTTCTAGCTTTAAGGGCGAGGGACTAAGTTCGTTCTTAGCTCAGATTTTGTTAGATATTTGAAGTTGTGTGTTTATTACTATTGGTAATTATGGAGCAGTGTGCTTGTATTCAAGCTTCACTGGAGTATATTTTTGAATTGATATACCTAAATAGCTTAGGCTCATGTTCCTGTGCTTAGGTTCATAATATTAACGGTTAAAAGATATTTTAGGCTAGATGTCGTGGAGCCTTACTTAGACGTGAAGTTCGGCAAAAGAGAGCCGAAGGTCATAGATACATGGAAGCTAGAGAAGATATTGTGTTACCTCCACCCCCTCAATCCTTGCTTCAACCTGAACAGAAAATGGAAGATGTGGTACGAAAACAGACCATGTTTTATTTTTGGAATTGATTTCAAAATTGATTTATTGAATGATAGATATCGTAAACTCAGTCTCCTTAAGGATCCAATCCATTTGAATAAATCTAGTTTTATTCGTATATGTTTATGATCAGCTTCTAACACTTCCGTTTGTACGTAACATTAGTGCGTTTCAGGTTGAAGACTTGTTTGATTTCCTCGCTTCTAGTGATAATAATTCTGTGACCAGTGAGCCCGCCCAACCTGAAAGTCGGTTTAAGGTAACATTTTATATGTGAGCAGGTTTGAAAAGTCTTTTTTGTGATTTTACTTTTGTACGAAATCTAAGCACATTATTGCAGAAACTGACCGATCAATTCCTCCTTCGTTAACCAAATATGTTTCAAAATCAGTCAAACGACTGACGAACCCTGAAATCACAACAGCAGTAAATATCCACAAATATATTCAGCTGTGAAATTGCTGTGATTAAGTGCCAGGTTTCTGAACATTTTTACATTGCGTTTTTGTTTTAGGTACGTAACTGTAGAATTTATTGTTATTTTTCAGGATCTAGAGCAACCGCATCATGAGGCCCTGGCAAATGGCACAAATGGTCCGCGCTTTGACAGTCGTGTCCTTCCTAAGGACGAAGAAGATCTATCAGACTATCAGTTTGGAAAATATGCAGTTACCTATTTTCAACGCAATGCGTCACCTTACTATGTCCGAAAACCGCTTCGTTATCCTCTGTTACCCCATGAAAATACTGGCGATCAAGTGGTATGCAATACTCTGTTTTTCTTTGACTAAAATTTTATTTTTTTAGAAGCTTTGACTCTAACGGAAGTAAACTTTAGGATTGTTGTGAAAACGCAGTCATGGAAATAGCATAGGAAATGGAAAGTAGCATTTTTGCTTCTTCGATGATACATTTGCTGTTGTTTATCTTGTCTTTGATATTTTTGTTATGTTTACGGTTTAGGCAGCTTTAGCAGTTTGGATGACAATCCTACGGTTTATGGGCGATATGGCTGATCCCAAATATAATGTTCCAAACAGTCCTATACGAGTAGGTGTCATGAAACCAAAGCAAGTTGTTCATTTGTTGTGTAATGGAAGAAGCAGGATGTAATGTGTAATGGAAGAAGCAAGATATAATGCAAGATTTAGTGATTCTTAACTATTGTTCTCCCCTTAATTACAAGCTGGGCTGCAGAAGCGCTTTCTTTTGTGGGTAGGAAACTGCTCAAATGCAAACCTTCTTATATTTTGCAATATTCAGATAAATAGTAGAATATAAATAGATATATAACGAAATAAATTTTATTCTTACTTTGAAGGAAAGTTAACGGCAACTACTAAATTCTACGTACCTATTGAATGCATAGTTGGCTAAACCCAGGGGCGTATTCACTGGGCGGGTCCAAGGGGTCCGGACCCCTCTCTTCTCGAACATGTTTTGAGATTTCAGCTATTTTTTAGGCAAATGTGGCTATTTCTTGGCATAAATTAATACCGGACCCTCCCTTTTGGGGTGAACCCCCTACTTTTCAAAATCCTGGATACGCGCTGGACCTCTCGAAATCAACAGTAATGTTCTGCCGTCTGTTTATTTTAGGATACAACACCCGTCATGACAAAACTGTATTCTACGCTCTCAAGAAATTTCAGCAAAAAAGATCTGGAAAATATACAGAACGCTGCCGACTATGACATTGTGAGTTTACTCTTGCTGCATTGTTATTTTGAAATAAGACCATGTCCTAGTATGCCAGAAGCTTTCTTGCGATCTTTGAGAGGTAGAATTTGAGGAATTAAAGTAAGGTTTAAAGAGGACTAAAGTAGCAAGGCACTCTAACAATCTAGAAATTTCATGCCCAACTTCAGAATTCCTGTCCTTGCAGACAGTGGGAGGAGGGCACACACCCCTTCACGATTCGAGTGTAGAAAAAAATTGAGAAAAAATAGAAAAATAGCAGAAAACCAAAAGGGGTGCGAAAACCAATAATTCTTACTGGCATATTTATTATTTTTGTGAAGGAAAGAAGTAATACTCATTCGAAATCTCGCAGAAAATTATAATTTTCGCAAAAGTTTTTGCAGAAAATGTGTAATTATATATATATATATTTCTAAAAGTTTTCCTCTCTCTTCAAAGTGACAAGAATTAAAGACTGGGAGAACGATTTTGTTGCAAAAACAAATATTTCTTCAACTTTTGGGGGACTCCGCGTAAAATGATAATCAGTTGCGCAGTCTTTATCGAATTTTCGAAGTAGGTATTGCGAAGTGTCAAGTGAAAAAATTGTAACGCAGTTCGCCCAAGTTTTTGTTTATCTTAACAAGTAGATTTTCAACACTAACCGAGTTATTTGCAGTCAATGCTTGGCTTGAAGCACTGCGATTCTGCAGAATGAGATCCTACTTTCTACTTCGGTTTTCAAGGTGTACATAGATCCTATTATAACCTCTTTTCAGTATGGATCACAGAAGATAAAGAAGGGTTCCGTTCGCCAGAAGTTGATCTCTCTGACGCTGAAACGGAAGACGAAGCTGGCCGATGAGGTCATTGAGAAACTGAGACAGGAAGATTCTACTGAAGCCTATGTGCTTGAAAATAAGCCGACAACCAATCTGGAAAAACTTCATTTCATTATTGGCCATGGAATTCTAAGGCCTAGTCTTCGGTAATGCAATAGCTGTGGATGTCTCTGTGGCTTTGTGTATAATCTGAACGAAAATTTATGAATTACTGTGGTGCCAACTGACCATGCACTTGCAACGTTCAAATACCTAGAAAATTCTAGGACAGAAATCCTCCATAAAAATTAATATTTAACAGTTAATTTTTGTGGCTTTGTTAATCGAATTTTTACGCTACAATGTTTCTGTTGCAGTTTTTGCTTCTTGCAGGGATGAAATTTATTGTCAAATATGCAAACAGCTGAGCAATAACCCGAACCGAAATTCGGTAGCACGCGGTTGGATTCTTCTTTCGCTCTGTGCCGGCTGTTTTGCTCCCTCGGAGCAGGTTTGTGACTTTCTGTCTATAATTAAAAAATAATTTCCAAATGTGCCTGACTGATTACTGTATTGTTGTCTAGGTCTTGTGAATATTTTTAACGCACGTTCTGGAATGTCATCGAATAATCCTTGCTATTAATTTTTAAAATATAATTTTCCTAGCAAGGTGGATTATTTGTGACATTTTGTGGAAGGTAATTTTGCTTCAGTTTGTAAAATATCTGCGATGCTTCATCAAAGAGGTAGCCCCTGCCAACTATGGTCTCTATTGCGAAGATCGTCTCAGACGAACCCTTATGAATGGAACCCGAAATCAGCCTCCCAGTTACCTGGAACTTCAAGTACTCTTTGTGATTTTAATGTGAAAATGAGAAATTTCATAATTGTCACAGATTTTAGTAATGAGTAATTAATTAGATATTTTGTATTTTTCGGTATTTTAGCAGGTATTAGCTGGGATGTAATTAGAACACTATTATTCAGCTCAAATTTCAGTTTAAATGAAATTGTTTGGCGGAATGTTTAGGAAAACAGTTGAGTTATTTCTGCATAACTGTTTAGTTTCGGTTGGATAGTTATGATTGTTCTTTTGTTTTTAGGCAACTAAGTCTAAGAAACCGTTAGTTCTTCCGGTAACCTTCATGAATGGTGCAACGGAAACCTTGCTGGCTGATTCAGCAACTACTGCTCGTGAATTATGCAAATCGCTATGCGAAAAAATTGGCTTACAAGATCAGTTTGGATTCTCTCTTTACATTGCTCTGTTTGACAAGGTTTCAAATCTTTCACATTTTCTTTTCTATGGTACATTTACCACATTATCTTAAACTTTCAAAAGTGTGAGTAGTATAACTCGTGGTTGTTGACTGCTGTTTTTGGTTTATACACACAGGTTTAAACATACAAACACTTTGTTTGTTTGACACAGGTTTAAGGGAAAGAAATATTTTTTATTTCCTGGGGCCAATTTCATAAAACTTGAAACTTGCAACTTGCATATGCAAGTTGCAACTTGCATGTGCAAGTTACAAGTAAAGTGTTTCATAAACCCGAAAGTGGTACTTGCGTACTTGCACTTGAACCGCAAGTTGCAAGTCCGCAAGTTGCAAGTTGTCCGCTAACACTTGCGGTCAGAATCTGTTTCATAAAAATCGTCAACACACGCACTTGCATCTTGCACTTACGGTGCAAGTGGTTGAGTGAATTTTCACTGAACAAATGGAACAAAAATTGCTATAACTTTTCTTAATTTTAATATTTTTTGGAGAAATTTTAGGACACTGCTCTTTAGATTATTGTCGTAATACAGTGTGAATTTCAAACAATTTCTTTAATTTTTTAAATTTATATAAATTTTCAAATATTTTTGGTAAATTTTTCAAAGATCAGCTACTTGCAAACTTGCACTTGAACTTGCGTTTACAAGTTGTCAAGTCTTGCAACTTGCTTAGCTAATTTCCGCAAGTAGCAGGAAAAGTTTTATGAAACACTGACAACTTGAACTTGCAGTTCAAGTGCAAGTGCAAGTTCAAGTGCAAGTGCAAGTTGCAAGATTTTTATGAAATTGGCCCCTGGTATTTGTTCTTTCTTGAAACACTGGAATTGGGACGACTTTGTTGTTGTTTAGGTGTCTAGTCTTGGCAGTGGTAATGACCATGTTATGGACGCTGTATCTCAATGCGAACAGTACGCAAAAGAGCAGGGTGCGCAGGAACGCTCCGCCCCCTGGCGCCTCTTTTTCCGTAAGGAAATCTTTGCACCCTGGCATTCTCCTGGCGATGACAAAATCGCCACTGATCTCATATATCAGCAGATTGTTCGCGGCGTCAAATACGGAGAATATCGTTGTGAAAAGGTAATGCGCTTCTGTGAGGTTCTTCGAGGGTGTTGGGTGCTTTTACGTTACTTTTCTTCATCCATTTAACGTTTTCAATATTAAGCTCGGTTCACACTGCAATAGGATTAAGGTTTAAAGTTTAAGCTGTTGGGCGTTAAGGTTTAACGAATGTCTGAATATCACGTGATTTTTATATCAGCCAGTGTGCACTCAACTCTCCACGGATTTTAAATTTTTTTAGTCCTGTTAATAAGTAAGATTCTTGTATGCATATAATGAAAATTAACTAAACCCTTCATACAATTCATTGGAACCTAAATACGGAGTTCAACTATTTTTAACACGGCTTGCTTAAACCTAAAACCTTAAACCTTAAACCTTCTAGTGTGAATACTTTGGCATAAATAAACTAGTTTAACCTTAAATCTTAAACCTTAAACCATAAACCATAAAACCTTAAACCTTGTGCAGTATGAACCGGGCTTTATTAATCATTCTTAAATCAGTTAAGAAGTCGACGAAAACTCATTGAAATAAGGTTATATCTGTTTAACAATTGTTTATTCTGTACTCAACAAAAAAGCATTTTTATGTATCACTTTTCCAATGGATAATAATTGTGAAGCAGAGCAGGCCAACTAACTAACAATCACATCTTTTGTTTTTCATTTTAGGATGATGATCTGGCTATGTTAGCCGCGCAACAATATTTCATTGAGCACGGAAAGGAGGTTAAGATTGAGAAAATGACAGAATGCATTCCTCAGTATATTCCAGACTATTTGTTGAGAGCTGAGCCTGCGGGAGGCAATGGAATTATCAATGGGCCCAGTAATCGTCAAGTGGAAAAATGGCTACAGTTTGTCCTGCATGCATTCAGAAAGGTTGTTTAGTTTTACACGATTATTTAGTTAAACATTCATAAGTTTGACAGTATAGTAGTTGATTAAATCGCTGACCGCTTACCACTGGCCCCCATCGATAGCTTATATATGAAATCGAAAATCTTATTCTTATATTATCACTAATCCGATATCGCCTAGATGTTGGGGCAGGAGCCACTTTTTACCGGCTGCTTAAGCTATGAGATATGACGACGATTACTGTTCCTGTCGAGGCAATTTTAGCTTAGTCCTAGCATGGCTAGGTACTCAGATGTAGGGATCTGTTATAAGATCACGACAGTACTTTAGCGGTTACTTCGCATATCTTGCATCTGTTATTGACCCGAGTTGAAATTAACAAATTCTATCGCTGATTTTCTGTTTGTTGGATGAGCGTAGTATATAATTTTAGGCATTTCATGGGAAACCTGGTGTAACAGCTCAGAAAGTGAAGGAAGATACAGTTGCTTATGCAAAGTTTAAATGGCCTCTGTTATTCTCAAGATTCTATGAAGCCTATAAATTTGCTGGACCAACTTTGCCCAAAAATGAAGTAAATTTTAACTATTGTTGTAACTTTTTCGCCGTGAGTGATTGATTTTTGATCTATGGCTGTTGTCTTGTCGTTACGCTTGATATTTTGGTATTTATTTTTTGTACGTTGCGTTAACGTTTATAGGTTATCATAGCTGTTAATTGGACAGGGGTTTACGTTGTGGACGACCAGGAACAAGTTCTGCTGGAAGTATCCTTTACAGAGATTGCTGCTGTTACCAGTACACGGTACGTAAGGATTAGATAACGAATACTGCTATCAAAAAGGCGCATCACAAAATAAATTGTTTCGGCCTAAACAAATGCCCTCCTCACTGCACTATTACTAAAAAATCCGGTAAAAATTGTGCAGGTTTTGCTCAGGGCGGTACGATTTGCTAATTCATAGAACAGTGTTATGCTTGTCTATAATATGTATGCTTTGACATTCGCGTTAAAATCTTGCCAACTACTGCGCCTTCGGAGTTTTGCTGCTCTGCTCGTCACGCGTTTTGACTAAATCTTCTGTAAAAAGTTCTATTGTTTTCAGAACGGGTCGCCTGCAGACGGAAACGTTTACCATTCAAATGGTCAGTGGGGACGAGTATACCTTTCAATCTCCGAATTCGGAGGACATTCGTGAATTGGTAGACTATTTCCTGGAAGGTCTCCGTAAACGATCACGCTATGTCATTGGCTTAGTTGATCACCAATCTCAAAATGGTAGGTTTCATGTATCTGGTTTCATGGTTGGCATAATTCCGGTATTCAGGGGTCAACTCATAAAATTGTTTGAAACGAAGATAATTCAAACTTAAAGCACAGTAACCTTGGTTTAGGTGTTACAGAACTAGCCGCTGGAGTGACTGGCTGTCTTTACACGCGAAAGTTTGAAACCAAAGACTGAATAAAAACTGAGTGTTTGGCTTTCTTCAATCCCAACAGTGTGTTCGCTTCGTGTGCATGAAGGTCTTCAAAGTTTCACAGCTTTGAATTTATTGTCTCATTTCAAATGTTGTCCCAAATAACGGCAGTCCTAGCTGTGCCTTTTGTTTGAAATTATTTTTCCTGTTTAGGTGACGGTTCAGCCTTGCTGTCATTTGCGAAGGGTGATTTGATCATTTTGGATGCGGAACTCTCCGGTGAAGCAGTGTTGAGTCAGTCATGGGGCGCCGGTGAAAATGTCCGAACGGGAGAGCGCGGTGACTTCCCAACTGATACTGTCTATGTCCTTCCCACCATTACAAAACCCTCAAATCAAGTTTTGGTAAGTTGACGACTTTGGTAGGATCATACATATTTTTGTCAAATAGTTGTACAATCAAAAAACCAGTTGTTTGTTTACTTTTACCAAGAGTGCATAATGGCAAGAGTATGACACAGGGCATACTCCATGTAATGAGAGCATAATCTATGCTCTGTATGCTGTCGCCTAACCCTTGCCAAAAAACTGACACTCTCACACACCCCACTGTGTGGCACGTGTCCCAAGCGGAACTCGCTCACTTGCTTAGTATATTTTGTTTTTGTACGTGCATGTGGTGTTAAACATACGTGGGAGGGTTTCCATTTTGGACCCTGTGCCCGTATAGAGGTGATGTGGGAGGGTGTCAGTTTGTAGCGGGGAAGACAGCGCTTATAGCATTGTTTTTGGTCTCATTACATCTTAGTGTAATGGTGTTTTATCATTGCGTTCTCTTGCTTCTGCGAAAATCTTTTGTTGTGTGCATTATTTAAACTTTTAGCAAATATTTATGGAAGTACCTTCTGATATGGGTCGTGGTGGAGTGTCAAAAGAGCTAGTCCCGGTCACACCTACTGTTAAACCTCATACTCTGGAACAGTTTGGAGCTGACTGCTTCAGGTTTATTTGCCCTTTTGTTCTGTTTTGATCTATGAACTGTTTTTGTTGTATTTGGCGTAGACAACGTGCTGTGTACAAGCATAGTTTGATGTATAGCTTGCTTCAGACTTGTGAGGAGAAGGATTGATATAATTAACTATTGAAATCGCCAGAGATATTTTTATTGTATGCTTGTTGGTTCTCTCTCCATTAATTTCATGAATTCTAATTTTAGACCAGCGGCTAAGCGAACCTTGACAATGAATTCTGCTCGAAAACGTCGTTCTGATGATTTGTGGCGACACTCCAAGGAACCCATCAAGTTCCCTCTTCTGGCTAAGCTTCAGGGCAAGGAGGAACCTTCCCAGGAAGCAGTGGCTGCTTTTTTTGGATATCCTTTTTCACTACTTTATTACTACTTTAGTAGATGTTGCACTAGCTTTGTTGAACTAGCAATGCTGAAACTTAAAATACGGAACATAGCATCCGCTTTAAAATATGAAATCTAAAAGTATGTGTTGGATGTTTTTTAGTTAATTAATTTAGTTTTTGTAATTTTTAAGGAAGCAGTTATTTCGAATCAGTTCTAAACAGCATACGTAGTAAAGAATATTTGTTTAAATTTTCTTAACCACAATCTTTGGTTTTACCTATTTTGAAGTATATGGGCGACCATCCCTCTAGACGACCTCGATTGGGAAATGAATTGACCGATGTGATTTTTGGTGGACCACTCAAATTTGTTAGTTGATCAGTTCTTGTAAATTTTAGATCAAAATGAAGATTCATTTGAGATCTTAATTTAGCCACTTTTCGTAGTTTTGTGGATGATTTTGGCCTTTGCGTAGTTTGTGTGAATAGAAATTTCTTTTGTTGTACGTTTCTAATTTTTAATTATTTAGGAAATCTTGAGAGATGAAATTTACTGTCAACTGATGAAGCAGTTAACTGATAATCGAAACAGGTCAGTATTTTTCTTTATTTCTTTAGGTTGAAAACGAAGACGTGCTAAGAAACTATATTAGTTTTGTAGGTACCAACAGAAAAACATGAGAAAGTTACATTCATTATTTTCTTCCAATTTATTTGCAATATATTAGAAACTACTATTTGTATTGTTTTTAATTATTTAGACTGTCAGAGGAAAGAGGCTGGGAACTGTTGTGGCTTTGTGTGGGTCTGTTTGCTCCATCGCAAACGTTGCAGAAAGAACTGACTGCCTTTTTACGAACTCGACACCATCCCATTGCAGCTGACTGTTTCAACAGATTGCAGAAAACACTGAGGTAAACTATTTGCATTTCTATTGCATTCGAATATGTATCTTTGCAGACTTTATTTCTCCTTTCTTATGGTTACAACAACTACCTAAATGTTTGGATGCATTGTATTCTCTTTTTGTCACTTTAAGTTTAGGTATTGATTTTATTTTGATATTTTCGTTTTTATTATTTTTCTTCTTGTCTGAAATTAAAATTTTTATGGTCTTCGTGCTGTTCTGCTGCTCTGACCGGAGTTGTGGCAGGAACCCTATACCGGGAATGTAAATCGCCTGCATTTGTATTAAGATGTGGTCAGCGCAAATATCCTCCTCACCAGGTTGAAGTTGAAGCCATCCAGCACAAGACTACGCAAATCTTCCACAAAGTCTATTTCCCGGATGACAGTGATGAAGTAGGTTATAACTAATTTTTAAAAAGACTATTTTAGTTCTGATGGTTGTTTAGGTTAGTTTTTGATGGCTATCCATTACTCCCCCTCTCCATCACTAGTGTTTCTGTTTGTTTGTACTGAATCGTTTTGGTGGATTATTCAATTAAAAATGCTTCCCTTTACTGCGCACTTTTATTTCTTATTTCAGTTTTTGAGGTATATTTTCCTGTACAGGGCTCGGTGTTCTGTCACTTTTGTCCATTGGTTCTCACGTTTAGTTGTTAATAAATACATGATTTTATTCCATTTACCTACTATAAATGTCCGATTTTTATGTTATTTCAACGGGTGCAATTTTCTTTCACCTCTCTGTGTTTTAGGCCATAGAAGTTGATTCCAGTACACGAGCTAGAGATTTTTGCGCCAAAATAGCCAATCGTTTAGGACTACTGTCATCCGAGGGATTTTCCCTGTTTGTGAAAATTGCCGATAAAGGTATGTCATGTTTTTTTATCTTTGAACTGATTGACTAATTACGAACTTGTTGCTGTTGAAACAACACTTCGCTTAAAATATCAATATTGTACATAGTCTCTCGTTATGTTAGTTATAAACTGCTTACTCTTTTGTGGACGGTATTGATAAAATTTCGTTAATTTTGCTGAATCATTCTTTTTCAGTGATCAGTGTGCCAGAAAACGATTTCTTTTTTGATTTCGTTCGTCAATTGACTGAATGGATACGAAAATCGCGGCCAACCAGAGAAGGTACTTTTGACTGCCCTGATTTACTTTTACAACGCTGTTTTCTTCGTTTGTTATGCTTCTTTTTATCTGCGTTCAGTCACATTCCTAAATTCACGTTCACGCTAACTGCTTTTGATTCGTATACAGAGTATCTGTTTGTGTCAGTGTTGTAATGCTGGATGTTTTTCCTTTTAAGGCATCATACCTCAATTTACATATCAAGTATTTTTTATGAAAAAGCTATGGACCAGCACTGTTCCGGGTAGAGACAGAAATGCCGACATAATATTCCATTTTCATCAGGTACTGTTTTTTTCTTTAAATAACGCACCAGAATCAACTACTATAACGTCGGCCAAATTAGTAGGAAAGGTTCTTTTGGGTATAAATATTTATTCTGTTGGCAGACGGCATGTCTATGATTGTTGGCAAATATCAAACTGCAGTGATCGGGTGTGGTGCCGCGCAGATAGCGGCAACAGCCTTGGTGACATTTTTCAAATATCTGTTAGTTCTATCAAAAATCGCTCTAAAATCTGCAAATATTTCAATAAGTGAAAATGAATGAATTTTGGCCTGATTTAAACAAATGCTTAAAAAAATGAGTGAGTTCCTGGCTGACGAATCTCCAACAGCCGCTGCATGCTCTCTGTAACAAAAGGAGTATTTGTTAGCGATAGATTTTGTTCCCGCCATATTCGTCTGATACAAAGACAGATTCGTAAGCTAGTGTAAGTTTGAAAGCTCTTTTCTATTGACTGGGTGATTCTCTGTTACAGGAATTGCCCAAACTATTACGCGGGTATCATAAGTGCTCAGTGGATGAAGCGGCCACTCTTGGTGCCCTGATATACAGGGCACGCTATGGCGATGATAAAATGCCCCTGCAACAAATACCCAATATGCTCAATGAGCTCATACCCAGAGATCTGATCAAAACTAGATCCTCACAGGATTGGAAAAGAGTATGTACTACAGCAAATTATAATTTTATCGTTCATTCATTGGTAAATTAGGAAGGGTATAAATTTCTAGATTAATGATGATTATAAAGCTCTAGATCATCCAGAAAGGTTGTTTGTATGTCTGTATGAATTAAGTGCAGCTAGATAGGAATAAGACAAAATCAATAAGTATTGTCTAGTAGAAAATTTTATGGCGGTGCTAGTTTGCTGTGATCTGGTATCTTGATTTTGATCTGGGATTTTGAAATGATACTAACATATTATTTGATCAAACTATGCTAAATTGTTTTTATTTAGGCAATTATTGCCAGCTACAATCAGCAAGGAGGTCTGCATCCCGATGAAGCAAAAATCGCATTCTTAAAAATTATTTACCAGTGGCAAATGTTTGGTTCAGCTTTCTTTGAAGTTAAGGTTTGTCACTCAACTAAGCATTTTGCCTATCTTGTTATTATTGTTGTTGTTGTTGATGCTTCCTGTCACCTGAACAACAGATTCAATCGGCCCTGGCACCTCCAGGACAGAGGCGGCCGCATTTTCTGAGAAAGGCAAGGACTTCCTGAGGCTTTTCCCAGAGGATCACAAGGCTAGGGTTAGATGCTTAATGGGATAGGCAGGGGCGATCTGATTGTGGGCAGCATAGTAAGGCATGCGAGAGTGTGTCGTCCTGGTCAGGGCAGTACCTATCTTGTTCATATCTCTTATAGCTGTCTATGTGAGTGCATTCTGTGGTTTGAGATTATTCAGTAAGATCCATAGCAACAATATTCTTGGTCCTAAGGCCTGTCTGCAATATTTTGAGACATTTTTAAAATATTCCAAGCATCCTTTTCTTTATTATTCTTGGATATTTCAGCAGTCTAGCGATCTTGTTCTGCCTGAACGACTTTTGGTGGCCATCAATAAGCACGGAGTTAACCTGATTCATCCGGATACAAAAGTATGTTAATGACACCATTATGTAAATAAAAAAATGGTAATAGAAGAAACGGTTGATCTATTCCTGTTACCGTGAGATACAGCATAAAGCTGCAACCAATATAACGTTCTCTCTACTGTTTACTGTTTACGTTCCTCAATCTCAAGTGTTCCGCATTCACATTCTGATGCATATATGTGTTGAGTTTTGGTTTTAGGAACTGCTATTGGTTTATCCGTTTACAAGGATATCCAACTGGAGTTCTGGCAATACCTATTTCCATATGACAATTGGAAATTTGATGAAAGGAAACCGATTGCTATGTGAAACGTCTTTAGTATGTTGTTAATTAAGAACTTAAAAGCAGTAACCAAATTAACTGATTCAAAACTGTTTATGGTATTGAATTTATATGAAGTCTAATTTGTTCGGGCAATTTCTAAGGTTTGGAACCTCAGGATTTTATGTACACACAAGAGATCCTATGTTAAGGAAAATCTGTATAACTGGAAAAAAGTTTAAGGAAAATCTGTATAACTGGAAAAAAGTGTTTAAAAGTTTCTGTTAATTACGATTGACTTAAGCTCAAAGTAAGCAATCAGCGATGAGATATTATTCAACAGCATTTAGCACACAGATAAAATATATTTTCATCTGCATTTCGATTCGATGCGCTGTTCTCTAGAATGGGAGTAATGAAGTCAGTAATGAACCATGAAAACTTTTGCTTTGCTAGAGATACGTTAATGCACAATTGCACTACTATTATGAAGAAGAGTAGGCCACTAGAGGACTTCTCTTCTTGGTATTGCGTAACGGTGCTCCAACCACAATACGCGAATGCTGGGAGTCGGCCAGTTCGACAAAACATACCCGCCTTGGTTTGATGATGGGGGGATAGTCAAAAAAGAGGTCCCCGTTGAGGGGGGGGTCATCAACAGCCAGTCAAATTGCGGAATCCCACCCTCCGTTGGGGGAGGGTCTAGCAAAAGATCACGGTAGTTTCTGCTTATTTCCAAAAAGGGTCCCCGTTTCGGAAGGGAGTCGCTAAAAGTAGCCCCCCCGAAACGGGGACCATTTTCGGCTACCCCCCACCTAAAAACGGAGGTGAGGATACGCCTGTCGACCCCCCCCCCCAAGAGGGAACATTCGCGTATTGTGGGTGGAGTACCGTTACGTGATGCCAAGAAGAGAAGCCTTCTAGTGGCTTACTCTTCTTCTTATATATAGAAAAAATCATGGACTCTTGGTTATAGTTTCTTCTTGTATAGCCATGTGGTTGATTTTGCACATTAAAAACAAATTATATTTGCGTTTACGATAAAATTCCGTCTAAAGGGGTGTACCACTTTCTTCAAATTTAACTCAAATTTTGACTAAAATGGGTGAAACTACTTTCAAATACAATGTCATTTCCTTTAGTATTTATCGTTTTTTACATTATTAAATAATACAAATGTTAGAAATCCAGACACAGATTGCTTTGTTAATTATCTGAATCGTACAACCAAGCCAAGCGGCTTCATTAGAATATTTTAACGTTTGGTCCTATTTCAGGGGTATAAGATGGACGACCTGTTGACATCCTATATTGGATTGATGTTAGCTAATATGAATCGTGCCAATCACTAAATCACCGTTACCCTATTATATTTTCCTCGTTCACGGACGTGATACTTTTTAGCTCAAACTTGCTTCACGTCCAGAATTCACTTGCTTCCGTTGCTCCATAGTTGATATCATTACTAGTGCTATTTTATAATTGACTAATGTGATGTCAACTGAAACTAATATCAGTTGGGTGATAGCAACTGTATATAGCCCACGCATTTGGAGAATGCTACGGTTAATTTTCGAAAATACCAAATAATTAAGCATAATAAAACTGAGTTAAGCAGGCGTTGTCACTGGAGACTATTGAAAATGTTATTGCATTCCCCCAGTGCGCTTATATTGTGTTTTGTTTAATGTTATTGTTATATATTCAAAGCTAGATTTTAGCTACTTCCTTTATTATCTCACTCGCTACCACCAGTTGGTTCTGTGCGTTATGCGAGTGCTGCATTTTTTATTTTGATATTTTTTGAATATCGTATTCATTTTTATTAATGTTTTGTTATCGGTGTCTGTTATTCTTCCCTATTTATTTTTATGCAATGTGATATAATCATTCCTTTTTCTGTTATTTATTCAGTCTTTTACTATTTTTTTACATTTTTCTTGAAACAATTTACCAATTCACTTAGAAATTGGTTCTGCTGTTTCCTGATACAGTCATGATCTTAACATGTTGCTCTTAGCTGATATCTTGTTGTATATAAGCATTAATATTTATTGTAGGTGGTTGTTAGTATCATTTTCTTTGAGTTATGAAAAGTGAATAGGTGATTGTGATTTTGAATATAAGGGTAATTTGGCTATCACCATTTTAAATTTATGCTGAATATGTTTCTATCCCCAATTATGTCATTTCGCTGCTGTTATTATGGTAACATCGCTTTGTGATAAGATGTGCAATGTGCAAATGTGTTTTTGTTTTATGTTGTTTTATACAAGCATATTAAAGAGACTTTGTTGTCAAGTAGGTTTAGGTCCTAAATGAAAATAGCAAAAACTAGAAAATCCCGTCAGACAACGGGGTTAAAGCTTGATTTCAACGGGGAATTTTAAGAAGTTTTCCCAATGGATTTTAAACGGAGTTCCGTCTGTACCTTGAACGACTTTCCTATGGAAACATGGAAATATGAGTACATTATGTAAGACTATCGTTTGGCATTATTCTCTGCGGCCAGGCACGCCAACACCTGACTACAGAAACATCAGTGAGCCAAGCTTTCGGACTTCAGGCTTGGCTAGTTTTTACGTATTTCATTCGTTTTCTGGATATAAAAATTTTTTAATTGGATGTCATCAAGAGTACATAATATAAGAGTGTGCCACTAGGCACACTCTATGTTATCAGAGCAAAAACTATGCTCTGCTCGCTAACGGCACACCCCCCCCCGCAAATCAGTACCTAGTCGGAACGGGGGTACGCTCACTCGCTCTATGTTTTATGTGCTTAAGCTCGAAAACACAAGCACTACGTACGCGTGTTTTGTGTCTGTTTCGAGCTTTAGAACACAAACATAGCGCACGAAATTTTTTGAAGTGATAGGTCTAATTTGCGGGGGAGGGGTGGGCCGTTAGCGTACAGAGCATCATAGTTTTGGCTCTGATAACATAGAGTGGGCCTGATGCCATACTCTTATAATTATGTACTCTTGATGTCATGAATATGTTAATTTTTTTCGCAGAAAACACATGAATGATGAAAAAACGTAAAATTAGGAATCGTCTGAAAAAATTCCAAGAAAACTCCAAGATAGCTATAGATATCAAAGCTATAGAAGACAGCCCAGAATCAAACCCTATGGTGGTATACTCGTATGATCTACCCTTTTCTCTAATGTGTTTCAATTATAAACAAGTTTGTAATGCAATTAATCTAGACAATAATGGTAATTTAACTAGTAACTTAACATGCCAATGTCATTCTTCTAGATTTATAGACAAACACCATGGACACGTGGTCACAGGAGATCTAGATATCGTACAAGACGAGAGACTTAGAGAGGTAATGTTAAGAGGTACTAAGTACAGATTACCAAAACCGATAAATAAAGATGAATGCGGAACGGAAGTACTGGCCGCACTTAAAGGATATTGCGAAAGAGTATCAAAGAAAACTAAAGTAAGATACGAGTTGTTTAATAGCTGGATTCAAGCGATTATGCGGGAATGGGAGGATTACGCATCGCCCTTCATTAATCAGGAAAAAATTATTACTTTTGAAGACTTAAAATTACCTCTAAATAAATTAAAACAAAACTTTGTCATCAACGTTGTAGACAAAGCGTCTCAAAATTATTCTATCATGTGTAAAAAGTTCTATATAGAAAAGTTAATTGAAGAAACAAAATCTATACAAAATGGATTTAACACCTATTCGCTTGAACCGCTTGCATGTAATGATTATATTAATAAAATAATTCAGGAGAGTAAAAACATGGGTATAACCGTCAAAAGTGAAGAAATGAAACTTCCTATCATCCAGATGATACCGAAGTTTCACAAGAACCCCACGGGATTCAGGTACATCATTTCGAGTAAACAATGTTGTACTAAACCGGCATCACAAACCCTATGCTGGATTCTAAAAAGGATACAACAAAGAATGAAAGCATATTGCAACACCATTGAACGGAACAAAGGTAATGTTAAATTATTTTGGATTATAGAAAATACTAATTCTATAGTAAAATGTTTAGACGAACTATCAAAAAATAATCAAGCCGAAACAATTAACACATATGATTTTGGACAGCTATATACGTCGTTACCACATGAAGAAATCGAAGGTAAATTAAACTATATCATTAATCTAATTTTTCGTAATAAAACTAATTACATAATAGCCAAACGGTATGCGGCATACTGGTGCAGCGTTAATAACCCCCAAGCCAAAGATAGTAATTACGTTCGTAATCTAACAAAATGGGTTACAGAAAACTCATATTTTACATTGGGAAACAAAGTATTCCTACAAAAAATTGGAATACCTATGGGTACAAACGCAGCACCATATATCGCTAACCTTTTACTTACGGCTTACGAATTCATTTTTATTAAAAATCAAATAAGTTTAGGAAATATTGATATATGCAAATGCCTAAGCATCATATTCCGGTACATTGATGATATAACAGTAGTCAATGATAAAGGTATGTTTGATCTTTTAAGTTGTATAATGTACCCCGCCTGCCTAACTCTAAAGAAGGTGAACTCTTCCAGTACAATCGCGGACGTACTAGACTTACACATAACGGTAACCGGGAATCGAACATTTCAGTACAAGGTATATGATAAAAGAGATGACTTAAACTTCAAAGTCATTGCAATGCCAGATATACGTGGAAACATTAGCAGCCGATGCGGATATAATGTGTTCACTAACGAGTTAAATCGTTATGTAAACTTATCGACTGAGTTTGCAGACGTACGAAACAGGATTCAAAAACTAATCAAAGAATTAGTAAATAAAGGATACACCAAACGATGTATTCTGAACGCAGTTCGTAAATTCGGGAATAGTGATGTATTTTATACTAAATTTAATTTCAGGTGGAATAGGAGTCTCAGGAAAGATCTGTTTTTGTAGGATAAACATGGAACTCAGCCCACCACCGTGCCCCTTGCAGTTCCGGAGCTGTGAGCGGTGGTTAAGAAGGAGGACGCAAGGGGCAAAGGAAATTATTTAACATTAGGCATATCGAGACTATCGAGCACCTCCTTCCGGGCTGAGGGGCACTCTCAGTGGAATTAGTAGGACTACTTTGAGCCAGAGTGCCTCCAGATGATAATTTGATGGAGATGACAACTCCATCTCAGGGTTAACGTGATATTTAATTAAACCATATCTCAATCAGTGCCACTTAAAACACCATATCACAAATGTTTAATTATGGTTACATTTTAAAAATACGGATTACTATGTTCTGGTTGCGGAAATGGTTTCTCATTTTGGTACTACTGCTGTTTCGATATGTTGGAGGAAGTGATCCTCATGGAGGTAATATTGATTTTAGATAGATGCCTATATGTTTAAGATTTGGTTTGTGGATTCTGTCTGTACTACAGGTACTATTTTTGGCTGTTCTGAATTGTTTTTATTGAACAGGCTATTTGCTTGAGAACTTGCTAAACCATAAAAAGTTGATTCGTTAACACTTATCAAGGCGGGCAACACTTATTAACCACATGCGTTCCTCAGAATGCAGTCCCCCCTCTGCTTGTACTAGCGCTTAAACTGGCGGTGTTCGTTAATAGGGAAAGTGAGAAAAACAGAGGCTGTACATTACAAACAAAAACAGAAATGGAGGAGTGCATGGGCCTGGAGTGCTCGGGCCGGTTCCATTGGAATTGAAACCGATAGACCCGTAACCAGAAGGATTTTATTGTCACTTAGAATAGCCAGTATTCCATTCCAACCAAACCTTGGTTTATGTAAGTTTGCCGTACACCTCCCTACAGACTAGTGCTGTTTCAGCAGCTGAAACTGAAACTTAGTTTCAGCTTGTACATGTTTCAGTTTCAGTTGCTGAAACTGAAACTGAAGTCATGACAGACTTGGAACTGAACTGAAACTTAATCAAAGTGAGAGCTGAAACTGAAACTAGAACAATTTTTAGCTGAAACTAAAACGGAAACCGTCTGAAAGGGGAGCTGAAACTGAAACCGAAACTAAGGGCCAGCGTAAACATCACTAAGAATCAGACCGACGAGAAAATGACAATTTCTCCGTTTCTCCACTGATGATGATATATCGATTCCCTCGCTTGCTCCACATTGAAAACAAGACTCGAGAAAAGGCTAAGCTGTTGTTGAACGAATTTAGACCTTTTCACAAAAGATATTAAAGGTGAGAACACAAGCTTAAATTGAGTTAGACGAGCTAATGGGATTAATTTTAACTCCAGTCTACCCTGTGCTCCATATGTACCTGAACGGGAGGTAAAATTTCACTGACCCTTGTGAAAGCAAATTTAGGTACCCCTTGTGACTGTGAGAGCGATTTTTCCTGGGGGTGCCTTTGAAAGCGATTTTTAAGCGATTTTTATCATTTTTTAACAAAGAACAGCGATTTTTTTAGCCAAAACACATTTTTCAGACGTTTTTTAAGCAAAAAACTGATTGTAAGCAAAAAATTCCGGCGGAGCCGGAAAATTTCAGGAAATTTTAGTCGTTAAACATTATTTGGGTAATTTTCTTACCCCTTGTAGGAGCAATTTCGCGATCCCTTGTGGACGATTTCGCCGAGGGGGGGGGGAATTCCACCACCTTTCCCCCCTTGTCCGCCTGTGCTGTGCTTCATGTACTCTTTCCAGAAAATTTTAAAGAAGTATCGTTTACTGGACATTTAAAATTGGGTTAATAATTGCGTTAATCTAAACTAAATCTTATTTAGTGAAAAATTTAATACAATAAACCACAAAAAATATTCGAAAATTTGGGGACAGAAGAATTAATTTTGGAATTTTTTCTGCTCCTTCGTTTTTGATCCCTTTTCCCAGAAATTCTGAAACCGCAAATAAATGTGAGGGGAACACGATCAAAATATTTTGACACAGTGGATAATAATGATGAAGTGCAGTCATTTAATCTTTCCCATTGAGCATTTCTGTAACGACTTTACTAAAAAATTATGCTTCAGTTTTCTAAAAAAGGAATAATTCCCTCTAAACAAATATAAATTTTGGGGGTCACTTTAGTTCCTGGGAGCTGAGATCACTCCTTATTTGATAATTTTATAAAAATATGCCAGGCAAAAATTAAGATTCTATTCAATTGATTAGCTTATTCTAGGAAAGAAATATATAGGTTGGAAAGTTGATAATTGCTTGAAAATTTCAATTGCAGTGTATCGGTGAAATTTTCCCCCCGGAAAAATTTCACCGTTGAAATTTTTCCGGGAATTGCTTGAAAATTTCAATTGCAGTGTATCGGTGAAATTTTTCCCCCGGAAAAATTTCACCGTTGAAATTTTTCCGGGGGTAAAAATTTCTAGGGGGAAAATTTTCACCGCGACAACGGCACCCTCCTTCTTTTATCTGCTTAACCTGCGTGTTTTGCCTGGGGTTAAATTTCAATAGAAAATGTTCAGGAAGAGTTAAACAGAGTTAAATTTAACCCTTTCGTGAAAAGGGTATAGTTAAATTTAACTCCACAGGTTTTTAACTCTGCAGTCTGCACGCGATTCTTGAAAAGGACAGAGTTAAAGAGAGTTAATTTTAACTTTTCATGAATTCACGCGGAGTTAAAATTTTTAGCTCTATAACTCGCAGGGTTAAAATTAACACTACTCTACCCTTTCTTGAAAAGGCTCTTAGTTATTATGTACTCTTGGGCTTACATAAGGTAACTAATTTATTAGTTATTTCAAGAGTACATAATAATGGGAGTATGCCACTAACCAAACTCTCAGTTATCACAGCAAAAATTATCCTCTGTTCGCTAAGGGCTGACCTCCCAACCCCACAAATCATACCTAGTAGTGCGGGGACCGGTTCTGATTTTTGAAACCGGTTCCGGTTCCAGTTCTTGACTACCGGTTCCGGTTCCGGTTCTAGCTACCGGTTCCGGTTCCAATTAGTATTTTTGATAAAAAAGCTAAAATCACACGATTTTTTATTTTTTTGACAATTGCTATAAAAACTTAATATATTTAACTGCACAAAGCTATGAAGGCGTTTTTAAACAGTGTTTTAGCTTACTTTTTACTATTTACATACAAATATTTACTGTGAAAAAGATATGGTCTGCTTCATTTTTACCAATACGTTGGGGAAATTTTAGCTACCACAGCTTACCAAAATACTAAATATTCTCAGTCTAGATAAACATTTAGCTACTGCTACTGCCCTTCAGAAAGTGAACGTCGCACAGAACTTTCCTCGACACATTTCACGCAGTCCGATAAAATTTGCTTATCGATTCAACAGCTACAGTTACAACATTACAAAGCTTAATCATTGAAAAAGCAGTTAATCTCATCTCGGGGTCGAAGAGTTTTTGAGATCGAAAACTATATCAGAAAACATAGGGGAAATCGTTGAACGAGAATTAAAACTTTTCGAGCACTTCTGCAGCACACAGGTACAACTAACTTCATACTTTTAAAACCAAAAATTGTATGTTACAATAAATAAAATCAAGCTGCTAAGTTTTTATTCTACATAGATGAAAATTTTTAATAGACCATCAAAGACATTCATTTTCGGTAGCTCTAGCTAATTGCTATCAATTAAATAAGAACGGTACCCATGAACGGGAGGTCAAATTTCACTGACCCTTGTGGAAGCAAATTTGGGTACCCCTTGTGAGAGCGATTTTTCTTAGAGGTATACTTTTAAAAGCAATTTTTAAGCGATTTTTGCAATTTTTTAACAAAAAACAGCTATTTGTTAGCTAAAACACGTTTTTCAGACGTTTTTTAGATAAAAATAGTAATATTTAGTGAAAAATTCCGGCGAAGCCGGAAAATTTTTGGAAATTTTTGTCGAAAATCCTATTTTTCGGGCAATTTTCTTACCCCTTGTGACCAATTTTCTTACCCCTTGTGGGAGCAATTTCGCGACCCCTTGTGGACGACTTCGCCGAGGGGGGGGAATTTCCCCCCCCTTGTCCACCTGTGACGGTACCTCAGGGATACTGTTGCTCAGCTTAACCCTTAATCTGGAGTTGCGCCTTCAGTATACTGGTTTGCTTCAGTTTAAGTTTGCACACAAAAATTGCAGAGACAACAGCTATAGCTGGAAGAGTTGCCGTAAAGCATCAAATCCTTAATGCTTACCTTTGTCATCCTTAAAGAAGAGTTAACACTGAATACACTTTAGTTTTTCTTTTTCTATAACCTTATCAGAAAACTTAAAACATTGACTGAAAACTGTTATTAAAGAAATCGTAAAATTGATATCAAATCTTCTGTCATTTACACATTTCAAAAACAAAATTTCATATCGAAATAGAAGTACCAAAATAAAGTTAAATTCCAAATGCTAAATTCAAATTCATAAGAATCTTTTAAAATTTTAAAAAATAAACCTTGATTGATAAAAAATAAACCTTGAAGTTTCAAACAGCCAAAATTAACACTAGAACCGTCCGGTTCCAAAAGCCACCGGTTCCGGTTATAAAAATCCTACCGGTTCCGGTTCTACCGGTCCTTTTGGAACCGTCCCAGCACTAACACCTAGTCGAAACGGGGATACGCTCACTTGCCTCATACTAAGCTAGAAGGTGGATGGAGGGTCCCTCTGTGTTTATTGTGGATAAAATATTATTACTGTTATTTGATGCTAATTAGGGCAATATAATTAAGCCACTTAAATGCACTCACGCATACTACTTACGTCGCCCAGAGAGGGTGAATGTTCATTTCTGCATCTGCCGACAGCAAACACGAAACTTGGGACCCTAACGATCCTCTCTTTTAAAACTCCGAATCTCATTTGACTTTGCAAAGAACCAAATTTTTCTGGTTCCAGCCAGACCAGTCAATTACCTTAGAATTAAGTAAGTTACATCACCACCACACAATTGCATACGGTACTTATCCGAGTTTTCCAAGGAGTTGGTCGTACCTGAGTGGTAACCCTTGTGTATGGAGCCAAAGGGTGACTACGCTGTGATGAAAGCAGAGCAGTCACTTCTGCTCCGGCAGTAGCCTTGCCTTCGCCTCGGGTAAATGCTTTATGCAATTATTCAACGCCAGACCATGTGCCCTGAGCAAAATTTTTGTCTGGCGTTACCCTCCTCGAGAAAGCAACTGATGTGTGGCACCAAGGGAAAACAAAGTATACTAATAGTAATAGTACATTACAATTTACTATAAACAGACAAACAACAAATTATTACTACAACTAAGATCTAGAGGTAATATTGTCAGAAAAGGGTCGTTGTACAAGTTCATTATCCTTGGCATTTAGTACTGATTGATTCTTCCAAATTCCGAGGTAGTTTTCTGAAAACAGATGACATTATCATAATAGTACGAGCACTGAAAAGTCATGCTAATCAGACAGTGAAATCTTAGACAATGGTATCTTTAAATGACAATTGTGGATGGAAGAGCTTATACCTTATGCATGACCCCTAAATACAGCAACGACATTTCTCTAACGTTAATATAATGGACAAAACATAAACAGAATATATATACAGCAAAGCAATCTTACTCTTCCAAAGTCTGACAGTGGCGTCAGCACCAGACGACGCCAGAATAGTCCCGGTAACATTCCAGCTGACACGCCAAATCTGATTTCCGTGATCATCAAACTGAGCCACCTGACGTATATCAAATTCTGTGACACCGGAGGCAGTCGAACCGGTGGAGGCGCCACCAGCTGAGCCTAGTGAACCACCCGATCCACCCACGCTAGATCCTATTGTGGCACCGCTCCCACCGGGTCCGCTAACACCAGCATTGGTTCCCTCCAGGACTCTGAAATACCGAAGCGATGAGCTGCATAATTGTGACGATGTCATTGGATTGTACAAGAGAAGTTAAAAACAATCAATACGTAGATGAACAGTTAAAAGTATATACTTCGCATGCCGAACCTAAGAAGCGTTGAAAAAGGAAACGCAAAATCTGCAAACATAATTACGTATCACACTGACATACGTACGCATGAGGCTTAAGTGAAAAAAGGTGAACATTTCTGGAAGCAACGGCAAGAAGATGAAATGAACGACCAATATTAGGTGAAAATGATAGATCATGCACAGGGTCAAAGAAGGGTGCCATGGAAGTGATTCGGTTCCATTTCCTAAAAATCATACTCAAGTCACAAAATAACATTTTTCACAGCAAACTTATGAGTTAGCACAGGGGCGGATCCAGGGGGAGGGGGTAGAAAAAATTAAGGAGAAAAATAGAAGAAAAGGGCAAAAAACAAAAAATGTAGAACCTTCGGCGGGAATTTTCTAGTTCTTAGCGGCATATTTATTGCATTTATGAAGAAAAAGCTTAAAATGTAACACATTTTTCGGAGAAAATTACTATTTTTGCCTACAAATGTGTAGTATTTTACAATATTTTCCCAGTTCTTCAAAACGAAAGGGATTAAAGATGCGAAGACCAATTTTATTGCAAAACCAAAAAATTTCTTCAACTTCTGGGGGCTTCGCCCCCCACTGGAGACAATTTTCCCTCCCCCCCTCCCGTCACCAAATTCTGGATCCGCCAGCGAGTTAGCATCTGTTTATTTGCTTTCATAACGCAGAACCAGCATTATCAAGAGTACTTAATAGATTAGAGAGTGAAACTGTTAACACTATTATTTACTAAGCAAGCTTTATTAATTAATTATAACTTTAATTAGGTTAGTGCAAAAACTTATTCGATAACTTTCTTGTAACATCTTTTCTGCTCTTTATAATGATATAAAAATTGTAGCATTAATAAAAAATTCGCAAGATTGTAGTCTATTTTTACATCACTGGAAAGAAAGCAGAAAAGATGCTACAAAGTTGTGGAATTAGTTTTTAATTGCATTAACCTAATGAAAACAACTAATAAACTACCTACCGTAAGCCTGAAACTAATTAGCGAATCCGCGAGCAGACGCGCGTTTATGAAAGCGTATAATTAGTGCAAAGTGGGACCTCCCACCGGAAGTTACGGGGTCCCGAGTTAACGAACCGAGTATACCTAGCATGGTTTCTACATGCTAGTGTAAGAGTTTCTTACTCTTACATTATGTATATACTCTTGGTATTACAAAAAGCATTAGAAGTTATGCAAAATGAAGGCAGTCAAAATTCAGGGAGAAGTATACACTACACAATACAAAAGGCAGTAGACAGAAGTACCAACTAACCGCAAACTGTCATTGTACTCAAATACAGCTATTTTGGTCGTAGACAAATTGTTATCATCACTTCCTACAGCCAATAACGGAGGATGGTGTCTAAACATAAAAATACTTCCCAGCATCGATTGGACAAATAGGGGCCGATTTCGTCAGCAATCACAAGTTCACAAGTCATAACCGAAGTCTATGGTTATGACAAGTTCTCCACAAGTTTGATTTTCCAGTTTTAGTCTCATGAAGCCACGAGTCCCTGCAGTCAATTGCTAACTTTCACAAGTAGATACAGCTAACAACTGTGCAGTCTAACCAAACCATGCTACAACCGTATGCGTACTGTTAAATTGTACGTTGTAGCGGGCAGTACAATTGTACGGCACGATAAGCCTTCGCTGCCAGGCAGCTGACAGCCAGTAGAGCTGATTGTAGTGACCAGGCGCGTAGCCGGGGGGGGGGCGAGGGGGCATGCCCCCCCCCGAAATCGGAGACAAAAAAATTTTAGTTAGTAGCAGCAGCGTAAATACATATTGTGAAAAGTTTTCGCCTGCGGCGCTAATTTTGAAAGAAAATATATCAAAATGCGCTAGATTTAACTTAAACTTTTCCACCAACTGTTCAGTTGTTGAAAAAAATTTCCGAGCATTTTTGGCCTGCCCCCTCCGAAATTTTGTTCTGGCTACGCTAGTGGTAGTGACCAAGAATTTCTCCCCTTATATACTTTACCCCAACATAAAAATTAAGTTGGATAGCACTAAATCACTGAAAATTTGAGAGGACACGACTGTCTTTCTAGACATGACAGTTGAGACATACAGAAGACAAAATGCCTTCTATATTTTTGAGCCGTCTTACAAGCCAGTTGTTACATACAACACAACACTGCTTGTGCTCAAGAAATTTGTGAGCTCACTTAAAGGCTCGCCCTAGCAGTGCTACAACTTCTGTAATACTTTAGAATAGTAAATCAACAATTTTAACACTGGGAAAAACCTCACTCTGCTGTTTTATTAACGATTTATTACTTACACATATCATTACACTGCAGTGCCTAGGATATAAAGTGTTTTACTTTTGTGACTTGTGATGACAAGTAAAGTTGCCAGTAAACTCAGATGAAACCCAACTTTTGACAACTTGTTATTTAACAGATTTGTTATTTTTGTATATACGTATGCATTTATATTTTTGATTATCTTTGTTTATTAATATATATTGCTTAACTTTATTTTTATTCTATTTTTTAGTTGCGTAATTTATTTCGGTTTGTTCGGATATGTCGGAATCCAGAATGGAGCTCGGTGGAGGTAGTGAAGACTATGAAACTGCAGACAATGAAACTAACTGTGGCTCGGATCATACTGTTTATGAGACGGAAGTCCGTCGAAGTACGTATGCTTATATTATTATTTGTGCTTTATTTATTTTGTTTGGTTTGTTTTCTCTTTGTAGCCTCAACTTACAAGTTTACAAAATGTGGCTTGTGAAATTGTGACTAATGATGAAATGGGCTCGAGACAGGAGTTAAGGGCAGAAAGCATGGGTTATATTATTCAACTTAGTTAAGGGAGGGGGGTCAAGGGGAAAAGCATAGGAAAACAAAGAGTTAGGATAATTTTTCTACCAAACTTTGGAACGCACAACGTAAATGTAAGAACGAAGGCAAACGACTTTGCAGACATCTAATCTGGTACCATCTGAATATCTGTACGTCATTGTATAGCACAACTCAATTATTTCCAAAATGTGTGAAGTTTGACTCTAAAAGATCTTAACGAAAGCAAGACATCAGGCACTCTAGAAAACCACTGAGTTGGCCGAGAACTTGTCGATACTAACACGCTAGATAGGTTAGATTAGAAGAGTTACTTTGTTATCGGCTTTATATATACCCATATACTTATTTTGCTGAAAAGTTGTATCTGAGGGTTTTCCAAGGTCGCAGAACACGAATCTAAAATGCTCATTTCGATTTAACAAGTTGTAAGCTTAGCTTTTACACTACGCTATTGACAAAGAATCAAAAACATAGTCCAAATTCGATTAACTCCCCTATAAACAACTTTCTCTAAAATCATAGGGTATCCTTGGTTTTTCCGTGAAAAGCGTAAAAATGTAAAGTTTTTAGCCAATCAGTCAGAAATCAATGTTTGAATACATCCATATAAATTTGGGCTAAATAGACCAACCTTTGAACACGACAAAGTGTTGGGAGCAGTTTCCTTGAGAATTTAGAGTTAATGCTAAATACGTATACAAAAGCTTTTGTAAAAATAAATGTTATGTCTTACAGTTACTAACGACATCATTATACATTAGTTTTCACCGGACTTTTATTTGGGTACAAAAGACATATATACTTGTACGATTAGTATATTTACTACCCGAAAAGATATCCATTCACAGTTTCCACAGGTTTTCCAGTTTAATAACTGAGTTATAAATTGACAATTCGATAATGAAACAAGGAAATAAAATCATGCTATTGTAGTAAACTACAGATATATACCTTGAGGGGTTCCAGGAAAGACTACTACAACGAATTTTCCACACAGCAATTTCGTGCATTATATTCCATTGATTCAAATTCATTATATCGGGAGCTTCATACAGACGCAGAATGCCGTCTTGAGAACACGTCGCCTGAGAACACACACCAACAATTACGTATAACTATGTAAAACAAACACAAATAAAACCGTGCGTATGCGTACACTTGTGTATTGCCAAGAAAAGCTAGAATATCAGGTCTAGAAATTTTAGCAGCAGGAGAAAAAGAAAGTATGTATTTACTACATAGCTTCTAAAGACAACAAGTAAAACACAATAACGCAAAAATCCAATAAAAGAGACTCACCAAGACAAGTCCCATATGCCTGGGAGCAAATTTAACATCTGTAACATTTGTACGGCTGTCAACCAATTGGGTTCTCTTCACCCAATGAGTCGGATTTCCAGAAGTTGTTCGATCACTACCTTAAGCAATAACAATTCCTTTCAGTCTATGAATAATTGCATACTGAGTCTGAAGAATCATATCATGAAGACGCTTGAGTTTAATTAGATACTTTACTTTTAAGTAATACAATCTGATTATCATCATTTTCTTTATGAAATAGACATAAGATAACGTGGGGGAATGGGGGGTGTGAGACTCCCAGGCAGACAAAAAAGGGTAGACTCTCTCAGCGAGAAGAAAAAAGGGCAGACTCCCTCATCCAGAAGGAAAAAGGGTAGACCCTCCAGCGATTTGGATATACCAAAACTTTACAATTTTCACCAAATTTTAACGATGTTTTCAATTTTTTAAAAACCGATACAGTTTTTTGGGCAAAATTGGGGGCATTTGCCCACTCGGCCAGTTTGCCCACTGAAAAATTGGACCACAGAGGTAAAAGAAGTGAACATTTCTATTACGGTTTTAATGCTAATTTTCACCCCCGCAGGGTTCCTGTGCCACTACTTAACTGTAATTTGATTAACTTTACTTCACTTCACTTATTGTCTGTTTCAAAATGTCTCCTCGAAATGTTGCAAAATTTGTATATATATATATATATATATATATATATATATATATATATATATATATAAAATCTTTCGCAATTTAAGCTTATCTATAAGTATTTACGTAGAAAAATGCAATTGCAGAAAATCGAAACTATATGACTCAGAACAATCATGTGCAAAAATGAGCCCCCCAGACCCCTGCTGTTGCTTTATGTTTTAATACGTATAAGAAACCTGTATTGTATAATAACTTAGATTGCTTAAGGAACAACTAAAGAAAACGACAGGAAATTCGATGGTACTGAAGAAAACACGTTATTAATTAAAGCAAAGTTAAAATTAAGGTTAAAAATCGCCTAGCAACATTTCGTAATTTTGCCCACCAATCTGTAAATTTGCCCACTAAAATGCCCACTGGCCGTTTTGAAGAAACCCTGAACCGATAAAAATTCTTGCCCGAAAATGTAAAAAATATGCAATTTTTGCTAATTTAGGGGCACCCAGACTTTTTTGGTCGCCGACCTTTAGGTCCAATGGCCTCAACGACCCAAATTTCTTAGGCCATCACCCAAAAATGTAGCTGGCTTATTTTTACTGGGGCCCCCCCACTCGGCAACCTCCCCACCATTCGAGGTTCCCCCCCCATAAATTTTTACCTCCCCCCCATAAGCCAAAAAATTGCCAGATTTCACCATTTTTACCCTAAATTGTCAAAAATTTTTCCGGCTTCGCCGGAATTTTAACGAAATTTTCGCTATTTTAGCGTAAAAAACACCTAAAATTAGTCATTTTTAAGCGATTTTTGGCAATTTTTACACAAAAAAAACGTAAAAATTTGCAAAATTTTTTCCAAAAATATGCCCCCCTCACTTTTGGTGAACCCCCCTCCCATCGTTGGGAGGGGCAACTTTGAGCCCCTCCCCATAAATTTTGGCCTAAAAATAAGCCAGTGTAGACCATCAAAATTTTGCTAATTTTTACGTTGCGCGCTCTTGTTTGCATTGTTAAAATACACTTATTGTGTATTCATGCCTTATATATTCAAAACTTGAATATATATACAAAACATGAACTGTTTAACACACAAGCAAACTACGTTTTTGCCATTTTAAACGAAACCTAGTTAGCAAAGAAAGTAGCATTGTACGGCACAGTATTATATAATAAATTACTGATTGCAACAGCTAAAGCAGACAGGAGCACAACAGAATAGCGAAACGAAAGAAAGAAGAAAATGAAACTAACAAATAAAATATAGCTATATTAAAATAGCATAAATTTATGAAATCCTGTCGAATTCTACTATTTCGATTAGTGTTGGGCACTGGATATCCGGATAATTTATATATCCGGATAATATCCGATTTGAGAAAAATATCCGGATATCCGTGTACATTTCAGACAAAGTAATGAAAAATTAGCAATTTCTGACGAAAATTTCAAAAAATTTTAAATATAAAAATTTCTCTGAAATTATTTTTGAAACCAAGGTTGTGGCTTGGCTTTATGATAGAAATTCACAGCGTACCGAAAATTTGACAGAAAACTTAGAAATTTAACTGCAAAATCGAAAAATTTTCTTGACGTTACGTTTGGGATAGGCGGATAACCGGATATCCGGATATCCGATAACGCAAAATAGGCGGATATCCGGATATGAAAAACAAGGATAAAAATGCTCCGATGGAGCATGAAAAATGCAATATGGGTGACATTAGGTTGTAAATGGACAGAGGACTAGGTTTTAAAACGTTAATATGGGAGGGGTAGGTTGTAAATGCCAGGAGGACTAGGTTAAAAGCGCACTAATATGGACCAGCTTCGCTGAAAACCCATATTCGCGAAAACTGTCCAGAGTTTCTATCGGCTGCTGCTTGCTGTTGATATTAGGCCGACAGATTAACGTTAAATTAAACTCAGATTCGACCCCACGTTAATGTATGAAAATAGATATATATATCCAAACATGCGACAATTTTATATATACAATTTGGATTTCTGAATCATCCCATAGATCTCACAACCTTTGGAGACCCATCCCCCCGAAAAACTTTTGGAGAGAAAGAAAGCAACTGGACGTCACGACTCTAGAACATAACAAGATCAAAAAAGTACCCAACTCCTCCCAAATAGCTACTGTGCGATCAAAAGAACAGGTGGCCAAAATCTGACCAAATTCAGGATGTGCCCACGTAACTTTCCATACAGATCCACTGTGAGTCTAAAACAAGCACGAAGAATATCAAATGAAAACAAAACTAATACGGCTAGGAAGAAAAAGAACCGTAAACGTGGAAATTTTAAGCAATAAAAATACTCCTACGAAGGATGAAAAATTAATGAAAGTGTAAAATCAATCATATATATATATATATATATATATATTGCCTGTGCTCCAAGACACCTATTGTTATGCACTATGTTATTTTACGTACGTATATACACTCATTTTTAAATAGGTTGGGGTTTGCAATGCAATGGAACGGAATATGTCTATGTCGGATGTATCCAGTACTCTTGAATTTAAAATGACTGTAACTACAGAAGAGGTTGAGTACGCATCTTGTGTTACTGTGCCTCGTTCTGTGTTTTTCTTTTTCTTTTTACAGCATTTCTAACTATATTTAGCATTTTTCGTCTTACAGAAAAAAAAAGAAAACATACGTATATTGCATGTTGCATGCTTAGTCTTTATAAACGATATTTCAATGTTTTGAACGTTAAATATTTGCGTTGAAGACTTCTTTTTGCGCTATAGTGGAGGGTCTGGGGGAAGCCCCCCAGAGGTTGAGAATTTTTTAAAATTGTGAAGATTTTGGTCTAAAAACCTTCAAATCTTTTACTGTTTGACAATATGTATACGTACGTATTTATTGCTGTCGCTTCGAGAATTTGGAAACGTAAATTAATTGGATTTCACTGACCTATAGAGTCCCTGATGGCAGTGTTGCTTAGAATAATGACGGCTATACGAAAATGATTGAATGCATTGTTAATACAATTTCACTTATTAATTTTAATTTGTAATTATTTTAATTCGAAAACTACAGGCAAATGATTTATTTTGGCCTAAAAATCTTGCAAATTCATTTGAATGACAGTTAGACAAAAAGGAATGTCTCGAAAAAGAATTAAATGAAAAATAAACCGCAACAGGCCAGTAACAACGTACGTACTTTCCAACTGGCTGAGCACACCCAAATTCCATTTGCATCACGATCCCAAACCTAAATACAGAAAACGTTTGTTCCAGTGGCGGCGCCAGGGGGAGGGGGTCCGGGGCCCCTCCCTTTGGGGTGTCGGGCCCCCCTTGAAAAATTTTTCAGTTGTTTATATGCATAATTTGAGTGTTTTTAAGAAATTTTTTTAAAAATCAGCAAATTTTTGCTAAAAATCTAAAAATGTGGCAAAAATTTTGGTTTTCCCAACAAAGGTCGGCGGATTTTTGGGTCGGACCCCCCTCTTCAAAAAATCCTGGCGCCGCTACTGTTCTGTTCCTGCTCGGACGAGTCATTAATAAATAAAAACAAATCATTATCAATGGTGCTGTCCGCCGAAGTACCGGAGCGACCTTTCTGCTCCGGAGTGGAAGAATGATAGCCCAATTTTCTATTTCTCTTCATCCACCTTAATACTACAATTTTTGATGAAAACCTGCATTTTACTGTACAGGCATCAATATACCACCCATTTATTACAAATATTAAGGACATAGCAACAAGGTGGCAGTACAGTACGGAGCTCCGACTGTTAGCGTAGCTAAATTTTCAAAAATGTAAATTTGTGTGAAAAGGATCTAGGACAACTGCCCCACTGACAACTGCCCCACGGTCATTTGCCCCCACTGGGCAATTGCCCCATTAAACAACTGCCCCACTGGACAACTTCCACACTGGACAACTGCCCCACAGGACATTTTCCCGACGGGACAGCTGCCCCACAGCTGCAGTTCACGTGAAAGCGGTGAACATTATGTACAATACAACCATCAAATAGGAGAAACCGGAAAAAACATCGCCGCAACTTTTTAACGCAAAACTTTTTAACGATAAGTGATACGGGGCTGAAACTTCGCAGACGTACTAAACTCGATGTGCTCTACAATTTCCTCATGAAATCTGCGCAGGATCTGAACAAGATTTTGCGCAGCTTCTGCGCAGCTTATTCTACACTGTCTCCAAGCCACTTTTCACACATTATATACGAATTATAGGGGTTGCTGCCGCGACCCCTATGATATACATTTACTTCATCACTTAAACATCGACAACCTTAACACTCTGATCACTGGAACAAGTAGCGATCCTTCGCCCATGAAAATCGTATGCAACATCATGAATAAGATCCTTGTGATCTGCTCCTACGTAAGTACAGCTGAACATAATAGCGAAGACTTTATCTACAACAGAAATGGCAAACTAAAGAATAAATCAGTTATCTTGTAATCCAATCAATTATCAAACGAGTGAATATTAGCAATGTTCACAAAAAAATTCAATTTTTGCTGGCAATTTCGCAAATAAAGTCCGATCGAAAAACTTTTGGTATATACGTATGGAACGGCAGTGACCCCCTCTATATATGGTGCAAATTTCATGCGGGTAGCCATCGTGTAGCGTGAGTATTAAAAAATTGTGATTTTTTTGTGAACGAATTCACAAAAAATCACTTGTTCACAAAAAAATCACCACCGGATCTAATCTCAGGATATAGCTAGGAAATTTTTTTTCATGCATAAATAGAGCATAGTCCATAGTGTTATTATGTAAAAAAATTTGGACCCCACCCCCACGGTCTAGGTGGCCGATTGACCACTAATCAAACCCCCTAAAACAGCGTTTTTCGGCGTTGTGGTTGGGGGCATATACAATAAATCGACTGTACTCGTTTCAATGGGAAGGACGCATACTCTTGCGAACCTTACAGTACCAAAAATTGGATAAAGGACAAGCAGGAAAACTGCTCCTTGCAGTCGCATGTAAAAGTTAATATGAGCTATTATGGCCAACTAGGGCTGTTGCGCGAGGTTTTCCAAAAAATAGGAATTCCCAGGCTTAAAAAGAAGGCTTAATTTATTGTTTTCAGGAGAACGTGAGAGCGATTTTTCTTAGGGGTACTTTTGAAAGCGATTTTTGCCATTTTTGCCATTTTTAACAAAAAACATCGATTTTTAGCCACAACACGTTTTCGGATGTTTTTAGCAAACAATAGTGATTCTAAGTGAACAATTCCGGCGAAGCCGGGAAATTTTGGGAAAGTTTAGTCGTAAAACCTACTTCTTGGGCAATTTTCTTACCATTTGTGGGAGCAATTTCGCGACCGTTGCGGACGACTTCGCCGAAGAGGGGGAAATGTGCCCATCCCCACCTGTGCCTACTGCCCATCACTAATAATCTCAGATTAATATTTAAAGCTGAAATATTTGACCGGTCGGCCAATCGGAGCGATGCTATTAAGGTGCATACGTAGTCGCAAACGCTTAGAGACGCGCGTCGACGTGCGTAGATGCGCGTCGACGTCTCTGATTGTAACATGCCGTTTTAACCGTTTAAAATTAATTGTATATAACATATTCATGCTCACTAACGCATGCAGACGCTTACATACGCGCGTCTGCTTGCGTCTGGAACTATGAATACACCTTAAACTTTTTGAATTTAATCAGGGTTAAACCCGGGATGGGCACCGGAAGGGACAACCGGAAAAAAATGGTTTTTTGTTTCGTCCGCATTGTCGAAAGAACTCACTGGTTTTTTGGTAAGTTGGAAAATGTTTGAAAAATTAGTGGGAAAAATGAAATTTCCCAAAGTTTTTGAATGTTTCTGAAAAATTCGCAAAATTTTCTAAAACGTCTGCTTGCGTCTGGAACTATGAATATATATACCCATGGGGTGAAAAAAAACCCACCCCCTTTTTGGGGGGAAAAAAACCCACCCGCCTCCTGGGTCACGGGTTGGAGCTAGGAGCTCCAAAACATACCAGCAGAAAGCGCGACTCTTTCTAACCTATGTGTGCAAAGATCAGGTCATTTGGTTCACTCTTGCTCATTTTATGACATTTTGAAAATGATACCTACTTTTTGGTCCAACCTTCCAAAAATTTGGCAAAAGTTTGGACCGATGTAACTTTTGACTGGGTTGGGCTAGAAAAGTTTTGCAAATATCTGCAATGATGGCAAGTCTTCCTCTTTGCACACAGCAAAAATTAGACCGATCCGATGCACCGTTAGACTGGCACATTGCCAAACGTGGCGGGGAAAAACCCACTTTGGGGGGAAAAACCCACCCAAATTTTTTTGAAAAATTTTTTACCAGCTCAACTGGGAAACAATTCGGGACTGTAGTACGATATTATCGAGGACGCTGCGTCACCCTATGCTGTCAGATTTGGACAATTTTGAATACTTGGGTAGCTAGAGGCATAAAACCCTAAAAGTGCAATTTCGCTGCTGGATGACCCAGCAGAGGTCTAATTGTGACTTTTAATAGCCAATTGTACGTAAAAAACCATTCTCTACACGTTAGAATAATAAGTTTTATCAAATTACATCGTTTTTAGCATTTTTCAAAAATTGCCCTATGTTTATGTGTTAAACTTTATGAAACCTGTCCATTTGATGCTGCATTTTCAATGGCACATGAGATCTCAAAAAAAGCTACCTAGGTCGGGTTTTTTGACTCATACTAACTAAAAAAGAGTTGAATTTTACACAGGAAGTGTCAGAATCGCGCTACGACAATTTTTAGGACCTGTGAGGGGTGGGTTTATTTTCCCCCCATTTGGGTTTTTTCCCCCCATTGGGTTTTTCCCCCGCTACTTTTTGCATTATACCGGCCTAACGGTACAACCTAGAGAAGTGCAAATGGGCTTAAAAGAAAGTTCTAAGTACGCCAAGTACGATGGTATATAGAGTTCTCAGCTAGCCCTTATAACAAAAAAGTTCCAGCCAAAATCCGAAAAAGTGGGTTTTTCCCCCCATGGCTATACACCTTAAACTTTTTGAATTTAATCAGGGTTAAACCCGGGATGGGCACCGGAAGGGACAACCGGAAAAAAATGGTTTTTTGTTTCGTCCGCATTGTCGAAAGAACTCACTGGTTTTTTGGTAAGTTGGAAAATGTTTGAAAAATTAGTGGGAAAAATGAAATTTCCCAAAGTTTTTGAATGTTTCTGAAAAATTCGCAAAATTTTCTAAAACTGACTGAATTCATTTTATATTGCTTAAAAACCTTAAAGTTATGAAAATTTGCTGACTTCCAGCCTGTACTTTATTTCTGAAATGACAAAAACTTTTGGTCTTGTGCGTACTCATGCTAGCGACAGAAAGAGAAAATTACTGAAAAAGATCAGTCAAAGTGCTCAAGAAAATAGCTACTGAATCTCAATTTCACAAAAATAGCTATTTTTGCTGGAAACCCAGACCCCAAACCCTCAGCAATTATAATATACTTATATCTCTAATTCGTTATCTTTGGGTTGGATGGAATCTACCATTTCTACAATGGTAGAACTAAACACTAACACCCATAGTTAACGTATGAGTAAAACTAGTGTGGATATGCAACGAGCACAGCATATTCATTTCACGAAGTACGTACGTAGTCCCAATTACAAAACATTTTGGGAATACGAATTTAATTTAACGTAACTTAAGGGGGGGGGCTACTTAAGGTTTGCCCCGACTTTGTCCGATTGGCCTACTTTTTGGCACAGATATAGAGCATGGGTGTGGTCAAAAAAATATCGGGTACTGAGATCTTAGCTGCCCTCCAGCCGTGTGCAGCCGTCGCTTTTATGTGCCCGACCCCCCATTTTTCGCAACTACCAACATAATTGATTAAAAATTTCTGCTGGCTGCTAGACATTAGCCTCAAGGCTGCCATTTGGCATAATAATTTGGCAACTGTGACCCCATTTGCAGAAAAATACTAGACAGCTGTATCTTATCTGAATCTGCGGGAATTGATCTTCAAGTTTGAAGTTTCGCCAAAAATCTAAAAAATTTTGGCTAACGAAAAGAAAATTTTAATTTTGGTGCAAGCTATAAGGCTGTAATTTGGCATGTGCAGAGGCCCCATAGGTGTGCGCATGTGTGCCAAATAGTAGGAAATTCTGCCGACTGAAAAAATTTTTATGCCGACTTGAATTTTCAAAAATTGTCAAAATCGCCATTTTTGGGCAATGGTGCCCCAAAAATCGAAAAAATCAAGTTTTTAGAAATTGAAAATTTTTGAGATATTTGAACTCAGCGTGGTTGGAAATACACCCACACCAAATTTCAGCTCGATTAGTGAAGGTTTGCGACTTCTATGGCTGCAGAAAGCTTCTACACAGGGCCCGAAAGACCGAAAATGGCGATTTTGGCAATTTTTGAAGATTCAAGTCGGCATAAACGTTTTTTCAGTCGGCAGAATTTCCTACCATTTGGCACACATGAGCACACCTATAGGGCCTCTGCACATGCCAAATTACAGCCTTATAGCTTGCACCAAAATTAAAATTTTCTTTTCGTTAGCCAAAATTTTTTAAATTTCTGGCGAAACTTCAACTTTGAAGATCAATTCCCGCAGATTCAGATAAGATACAGCCGTCTAGTATTTTTCTGCAGATGGGGTCACATTTGCCAAATTATTATGCCAAATGGCAGCCTTGAAGCTAATGTCTAGCAGCCAGCAGAAATTTTTAATCAATTATGTTGGTAGTTGTGAAAAATGGGGGGTCGGGCACATAAAAGCGACGGCTGCACACGACTGGAGGGCAGCTAAGATCTCAGTACCCGATATTTTTTTGACCACACCCATGCTCTATATCTGTGCCAAAAAGTAGGCCAATCGGACAAAGTCGGGGCAAGTCCATTTTAGTAGCCCCCCCCCTTAACTAATATATAACGAAGAATTTTATAACAGGAAAATGTTGTGGCCACGGTTGAATAAAGCTTAATTTTCACACGAAGAATTGAGTAATCCAAAGCAAATATATGTACCAACCTAGGTATATATATAATATCTAGTGTAGTTGGAGAACTAATATATATATATATATATAAGCAAAGGTGAAATGATGATGTTTTAAAAACAAGGAAAATAGTTGTGCCGAAGGCGCAAAAATTTTCTAAAAATTTATTTTTTCGTTCAAAGTTTAAAGAAAATTTTGTGTTCTGTTCAACAAAAATAACCAGGATGCCAATGAAAATTTACACTTTACACTGGTCAAACACAAAAAATAGGGGAAAATAGGAATTTCGGCTGAAAATAGGAATAAATAGGAATGTCTCGAAAAAATAGGAAAAATAGAAACCGCGACAGGCAACATTTAAACGTGCTAAGGACAAGATTTAAAATGTTTAATATGAGCCAGCATCTAAATAAGTAGAGAACAAGATGTAAACGTCTAACATGAGCCGCTACGTTTCTCTTGGGCTCATATTGACGCAAACGAAATGGCTAATGACGTAGATGAAACGACTACCGCCCTCCCTAGTGGAGGGGGCCGAGGGCCCCCAAATATTTGGGGGGTAAAAATGGCTGGGGGGTTGCAAGCCCCCCCCCCCAACCCAGGGTATTTTTTACAGGGGGGGGGGCGGGGGGGCCCCCCGAAATTGACCTCCCCCCCCCGAAAATGCCTTCCCCCCCCCCGAAATCGCCCCCTCCCGGGATTTTTGCTTCCCCCCCGGGATTTTTTGGGTGCCCAAATTTTTGCCAAAATAGGCAAATTTTCAAAAATTTTTCGGCTTCGCCGAAGATTTTTTCATAAAAATAGCTATTTTTAGCTTAAATCCTGGCATTTTTGAGAACTTTTAGCGTTTCACCATGCAAAATACGCCAAAAAATACCATTTTTTGGCTCATTTATGCAAAAAAATCTTTCCCCCCCCATAAAATTTCTTCCCCCCGCGGGCCCGGCCCCCCCCGGGAAGCCCCCCACCCCGAAAAAAAATCCCTAAAAAATACCCTGCAACCCAATGGCGGATCCAGGGGGAGGGCCCGGGGGCCCGGCCCGGGGCCCTCCCCTTTGCAATTTGGGCCACTCCCTTTAAGATTCTGCCCCCCCCGTCCTAAGTTTTCTTTTAAGGGCAGGCAAAATTGCATTTCAATTATATAGTTTCAGCCAATATTCGGCAAGTTAGCGATACAATGTGGGATGACAAATAGAGTGCTTCACGTCCATTTGTAACGGCTTTCGGGGTAGATTGCGATATTTTACTGAGCTTGCAATATATATCAAGGACTGCAAAAATTTACATAGACACCATCGTATGGACATGGTATGGTGGAAAAACTTAAGCAAATTTATGTTAACGACGCAACGTATTGCGTTAAGATTAGTATTTCCTGAATCAGCAGTCTCCTTTTGCAATCTTTTGAGTACTTTTCGCGCGGTGATGGGGCCGTCACGCGCGGCCATCCGCGCACGCCTTGGGCGTGGTTCTCGTTTGGCACGTTTGACAAAATTCTTTTCGCCAAAACAGTTTTAAACGGCGCAAACCGAAGAATTTAATCTGAACGCGACATATTGCCAAAGTCTAGGCAGACAAAATTGGTTTTATTGATCTCAACAGTTGCAGAACGTTGAATTAGTTGCGGTAGTTCTAGAATCAGCAATCACAACTTAGAACTATCTCTCTCTGTACACTGTCGAAAGACGTTTAAAGATCTCAGGGTTAGCATATATTCGCAATTCTGGCGTTACCCTGAATCCATTGAGCTCGGGCCCCTCCCTTTACAAAATCCTGGATCTGCCACTGCCCAACCCCCCCCCATAGGTGTACCTTGAGAAAACGTTGGGGGAGGGGGTAGCCGAAATTAGGGTGGGTGGGGTCAGCCGTTTTGAGGTGGGGTGTGGTCCGGAAAAATGGAATTTGGGGGGGGGGGGGTAAAAAATTTTTTGGTCAAAAATTTAGAAAAAATTCGCAAATTTGCTAAAAAACGAAATTTCCAACTAAAAATCAACAATATTTCTTCATTTTTGCTCAATTGTTCGAAAAAAACTTGGTTTTTTGCAAAAATTTCTAATTTTTCCAAAAAATTTCTAATTTTTACCAATTTTGAAGCAAAATTTTCAAAATTTTGAGGGTGGGGTCCATAGGTGTGGCTGGGCAAAAAATCTGGGGGGGGGGGTTCCGACGGAGGGTGGGCGGACCCCCCCCCCTAAACATTCGATTTTATGCCATTTTTGGCCACTTTTTGGCCAAAAATCTGGGGGGGGTAGCAAAAATCCGAAAATCTGGGGGGGGGGTCGCCAAAATTTGTCATTTTGGTGGGGGGGGCCCCCCCCCTAAAAGTTAAAACACCTATGGTGGGGTCTGGCTAATTTGGGTGGGTGGGGTCTGGGATTTGGCCATTTGGGGGTGGGGTCTGCGTCCAAAATTTCGAGGGTGGGGTCCAGGACTTTTCCATTTGGGGGGAGGGGTTCCCCCCCACCCCCCCCCCAGGTACACCTATGCCCCCCCTTAATTACACCTATGGCCAGACCCTCACCCCCTCCCCACACCCGGCCCCGACAATTCCCCCCCCACGCCGCGGTCAGACCCCCGCCCCATACGTTCCCGGGACATTTTGGTTGGGGGGGGGGGGCAAACTTCGAAAATTTGGTGGTCGACGGTCGACCCCCGAAATGTGATGGGGAGCACCCCCCCCCCCCCCCGAAATTCGGACCTCAGAAAATTCAAAAAATAGCCTAAAAACGCAAAATTTTCTGTATTTTAACGCTTTTTTGTCAAAACAAGGCTTGTTTTTAACTAACTTTTTGGCCCCAAAAAGTGCTGAGGGGGGTTCGGGGGGGAGGTAACCAAAAGTGGGGGGAGGGATAGTAAAAAAATCTGGGGGTAAAGTTGGTCGAAAATTTTGGGGGGATACCCCCATAGTTTCCTTGGAAATTTTGGTTGGGGGGGAAGCTTCGGAAATTTGGTGGTCGACCCCCGAAATGTGATGGGGAGTACCCCCCCTAACCCGCCCCCAAAAATCGTACCTCAGAAAATTCAAAAAATGGCCTAAAAACGCAAAGTTTTCTGTATTTTAACGCTTTTTTTGTCGAAACAAGGCCTGTTTTTATCTCGCCTAGAGGCGAGATACTTGTAATCGAATTTGTGCCTTTTTGAACTGCCTTTACGCTTCGCTCAAAACATGCCCTATGCTCATCATAGCCCTAAATAGGTGGCTGTTTTCCTTCCGGGGGGACATTGGCATATAGTTTGAAGCAAATATTTTCAATTTCGATTTAGTTTTGCTTACGTTTCAACCGTTCGCTGCTGTTGAAAATACGCAAAATAATTTTAATTTTTAATGAAATTTCAGTCGTTAATAATATAAGATTCGTTCTGGAAATTTATTCACCTAGTGCCCCCCTTGGTTGCGTAAAGAATTGTAGAATCGTCAGTATTTGTACAATATGCAAATTAGCTTTTAGTATGATGGTCTTAGTTAACGTAAATCAGTGATGAAGTGCAGTTCCGTTCTCAAAATCACTAACTGTTTGTCCACTAACCACTAACTGCTTACTTACTATTTGCCGCCTTGCTACACGTCACGGTACAGATACTGCTACAAAATCTTGTCCGCCCTGCTTAGCAAATAAACGTTCATAACTTGGATCCGGACCGGATCCGCCAAGCCTGTCAAAAAGTAAAGAGTAGAAATAGAATATCACAAATAATTGCTGTGTAGCCTGAGGTGCAGTCACCGCTGACGCTGTTGCTAACCAGCCATGTGCATGAGGCATGATTTTTGTGGAAGGTGGAAGTGACACAGCAGTGCGGAGTCTGCAAAATTCTCAGTAATTTCTGGCTTTGCCCGTGCGGGATGATTAACCCTTTACACCTTGGATGTAAAATCGGCTGTTTGGGGGTGTTGAAGTTTATGGTAGTGAATGAGACAACTTGGTTTCAGTGTTCAACCCTGCCTTGGTTTATTTACATACCCGGCTTTTCTGCTAAAACGTGGTCCAGTTACTTCTTCTGCACGAAGTCGTCTTATGTAGGGTGTACCCCTTCAAAAACAAGTGTGTATTCTGCAACAGCAGTTTCTATTGATTGCATTTCTACCAATTTTAAGTAAAGCCAGAACATTCTTTTCCGAGCAGTAGTGTTGTTTGTAGGCCGACCGAATCCGGCCGGTCCAGCTCGTGGCGCCATCAGACCGGTCTGTCTACTGTTTCTTACCGACCAGCTGGTTTTATGCGCCAGATATTCAAAACACATACTAAATTAAAAGAAATAATTACACTTCGGTCGGAAGACAATTTAGCAGCAGTTAAAGGCGACAGGACAAAAAATTGCAGTGGGCCATCCCAGTCGGTCGCTGACAGGGCCGGTCAATAAACTTTACTGCCGGCAGCGCATCATGTGCCTGTTTCTCTTTTCGTAACACCTGTATAGCGTATTATTGACCATAAAGGGTTACAGGTACATTTTAAACGCAGTACATGCATAATATATACGCCTGTGCCTTTTTTCTTCTAACTTCATGGAATGCCTATTCAAAAACGTGTCACTACCGTTTGGGTTCGAATTCAATCTTAGCTTGGCTCGATTGTGCCTGAGTAGCTCAAATGGTAGATCGTCGGTCTAGTTAACCGAAGATTGTGGGTTGGATTCCGACCTCAGGCCCGAATTTTTCGAGTCTGTGGTGCTGTAGTGACAACTTTCTTTCTTTCTTCTAATACCTGATATAATCTCATGACACGGATTACGTTCTGTGGCGAGATCATGACCCTTTTAGGGGCCTACTTGTTATCGTTTTAGGCGTTTTTACACCGTTTTAAACCAATTTTAAGCCAAAATTTGAAAAAATTTTCAAAAAATAACCATTTTTTAGCAAAATGTAGCTAACTTTTTGGCCCCAAAAAGTGCTGGGGGCGGGTTTGGGGGGGTGTGGGGTAACCAAAAGTGGGGGAGGGTAGGGATAGTCCAAAAATCTGGGGGGGGGGGGGTAAAGTTGGTCGGAAATTTTGGGGGGGGGTTGGGGGGAGTACCATCTTTCAACAGTAGCGAGCGAGCCAACCACAGCTCGTACCGCTTACACTCTACAGCCACTTTGGGTACGCAGCTCTATGACAAAAGTTGCTCAGCTCGCTTTCATTTGATACCAATACCAATAATATTGAAAGCACCAATCACCATCGCCGGTCCCTCGTCAACGTGCCATTTTGAAGGTACGTACGGCCAAGGTAGAATGGCCGATCGTGTTTCCGCCTGCAACGTGTGGGCTGCTGCTGTTGCCACAACAACCACCACTACTCCTACTGCTACTACTATTGATTCTACTACTACTTCTTGTGCTGCTGCTCCCGTTTCCGGTAACATTGTAGATGTTGCACAGCCCCAGTTTAGTGCTGGAACTGGCGTTACTACGTATGGTGTGAACACTGTGCTGTATAATATGCGTAGCCTGTGTAACAAGTTCCTAAATTTTCATTTTGAAATATGTCTACAGAACAATTTTCCTGATGTTATTTGCTTGACGGAAACGTGGCTGCACGAAGGTTGCCCTGATAGTTTGTTTCTGTGTAAAAACATGTATTCTATCTATAGAAAAGATCGTCCCGACGGCAGAAGGGGAGGGGGAGTCGCTATCCTTGTCAAAAATACTATTACAAGCAAGGAGGTGAAACTACCAGATTTGGGATGGTATGAAGGGGGTTGCCGAAATCGGGAGGTTGGAATCAAAATCAAAGTGTATTTACTGTAATTTGTATCGCCCCTCAGTAACTGACATAAATTGTTTAGCTCCTCTTCAAAACTGCCTGAAATTTTTAATCGCAAAGAATAAACACGTGATAATTACCGGAGATCTAAACCTGCCGGGAGTAAACTGGTCTATTCCGAGAGCGTGCGTTAACTTCATGCAGGAATTTTTCATGAACTCATTTTTTGAACTTGGATTTTCTCAGAAAGTGCTCTCTCCGACAAGGGGGGATTCTACTCTTGATTTAGTCTTCGAAAGCTTGCCGAATTTAGTGTCCGGTGTTAAAATTCAGCCTCCAGTAGCCAACAGTGACCATTGTACTGTAAGGTTTTCTTCGAATGTGAATATTGTGGAACCAGTAGATAGTACGAAAAAGTTTTTATGCTGGGATAGGGTTGATTTTGCAGGGGTATTGGTGAAATTGGAAATGTGTAATGTTACGGATGAATTAATACTCAAAAAGTTAAGAAAACTCATGAAAACATGAATCGTGATCCGAAGTGGAATTGTTGTTGTTGTTGCTCTTTAAAATTTGTTGCTCAGAACCTAGAAGGCAGTATGTGAACGTCCAAGCAATTGTTGTAATTATTATTGATCATGTGAGTGCCAGAGTTGTCAGCCGGTTCAAAACACCCGAAAGTTCACTAATAGGGACATAGGGTCTAGGTGGTTAGGGAATAAGGTTAGAAATAGCACTATAACCCGCTAAATTGATGCAAGATTACAATAGAATCTCGGCAGAGTGCGGTTTAATAACTCAAATGACGCAAGAATAGAATAGCAACTCAGTGGAATACGGTTTATTAAGGATTAATCAGGGTATTAACTAATAACGGAGGTGTCGTTACCCTTCCAGGGTCAGTAATAGGCCCTAATCATTAGTCTCTGATTAAGTAACGGAGGAGTCGTTACTCTTCCTAGGCCTTACAAGGCCTCCGATTGTTGGAAATATTCCGAAATTTTCATTTAAAGTAAACTAAAATTAATGAAGAGAAAAGTTTAATAAACGTGTCGCCTAAGACGTAGCAAATTATCAAGGAAAACTCTGTTATAAGACGTCTTATACGGCTATTCAGTTCACATGTTGGAAGATGAGTCACTAAAGTGTAATTATTCGTTAGCTAGGTGCATGAAATAATGTTAAGGGACATTAATAGGTGTTAGCTAGGTCTAATTAGCAGTGATTTGGTAATAATTAATGAATTTTGAAGATTTTTGGTGAAAATATAACTTAGGCTTATCTGAAAGGCAATTTTTTCCTGATTCTAAAAAGCCAAATTCGGTCTTTTAACTCCCAATAATGCGAAAGATATAGGCCAAAAAAGTTTTGAGAGATTACATTTTAATTACCTAATGGCGTGGCGGTAATTTTAATTACCTAATTACATTAGTGGCCTTGCGTAAACTTTGTAACAGAACGTAACAAACACGGTGTTGTTACGTTCATTCATTCTTCCATTCATTCTTGGGCTTCTGTTGGCCCTCACCCAGCAAAGACTTGCCTTGCAGAGAAAGAGTTAGTACACACCTTAGGTGTGAAAATAGGTTCGGAGGGGGCATAACCCTCTCCCAAATTAATAAAATAAGATGAAACTAAGTGGACCTGTGTAGTTTTGTACGTAGAATATTAATATTTAGTTTTAATTCCCTAAAAAATTACGTAGTTCCTTGTATGCACTAATTTTGCGCAACAATTGCCCTCCTGTCTCCTTAGGTGAGAGACTCTAAGTTCAAGCGAGGGAGAGCAATTGTTGCTAGGATTAACGAGCGGCCTCCCTTGTTCTTGGCCGAAAGGTTACGCCCAGAAAGAAGAGAAAGGGGCTTGGAAACAAGGGAGCGCCTGAAAATAATAAAAATAAAATTTACAAAATATTACGACCAAAATGGCAGTTAATATTTATTTTTTCATATATGGGCCCTGAGAGGCCTTTACTTCGTACTATTTCATTTTTTAATTCAAGGAAAATAATTTTTTAAGTAGCTAATTTCCCCTTTGGTTATCTCTACATGGTAATCAAAAAGTCTGGAAAGTTTCTTGAGATTCAGCTTGGGAAATGCATCAAACAAGGGGTCAGTTGGAGGGTCATAACTCCAGACCCCCATAAATCTCAATTCCGGTGGGCCAGGCGTGCAAACAGCCCACGTCGGGTCTGCGTTTACAAAGAGGATTTCCAGAAAAGTCTGGAAATCCTGTTTTCTTCAAAGAAGTGCCGGCAACAGTCGTAGGGTCAGTGAGCTGTCAGACCCCTGTCAGCTCACTGGAAATTCAAAATTTCCATCAGTGTTTGCTTCAGCTCCGACCGAGAGAGGTCGTGTATCCCCCCTTCAAAATGCGCTCTCCTGGTGTGCCAGCGTTTTGGCCGGAGAATCCCCAACGCATTTAGCCCCCCCCATAGGACGCGAGTTAGGACCTCCTCTGACCCCCACACAGGTCAGAGGAGATGATCTGAGCAACACAGTAAACACCGCACACTGAGGGCCACTTGACCGCATTATGCTCGGCCAGATTCGCACAATTAGGAACGCAGTTCTAGGAGTTTTTAAGAGGCCCCTTTTGGCCTAAAAAATTCATCTTTTCATTGGCCTTCGGGCCTTAATTTAAAATAGTCGGAACAACCAAGCCACGGCCAAATTGGCCTTAATTTTAGTAGGGGCTTCATGCCCAAATTTTTGGCCTTTCATGTATTTTTCGGGGTTTTTGTAAAGAGTTGGGATTTTGAGTGGGGACCCACCCCTGAGTTGAGTTAGGAGGTTCCTTGGTTACGACCTCATGCTAGATCTAAGCTAAAATTAAGAACAGTTTCTCCCCACAGCTGGCAATTAGGAATTGCCGGCCGTAAATTGCAAAGATAGGCGCTACTGAAGCAAAAAACGGTGTCTGTAACTGTGTAATTGTACCTAAAACCTACCTAAATCTACCTAAAACTAATAGGAACAAATAAAGAAAAAGAATCAAGAATTGCTTTAACTATTAACTATCCAGTTGTTTTGCGGGGAATGGCCGACTTCCCCAGTTAATTTAATTACACGAAAGCTGTCCTTAGCAGAAAGGTGTGTGTGTGTGTGTGTGTGTGTGTGTGTGTGTGTGTGTGTGTGTGTGTGTGTGTGTGTGTGTGTGTGTGTGTGTGTGTGTGTGTGTGTGTGTGTGTGTGTGTGTGTGTGTGTGTGTGTGTGTGTGTGTGTGTGTGTGTGTGTGTGTGTGTGTGTGTGTGTGTGTGTGTGTGTGTGTGTGTGTGTGTGTGTGTGTGTGTGTGTGTGTGTGTGTGTGTGTGTGTGTGTGTGTGTGTGTGTGTGTGTGTGTGTGTGTGTGTGTGTGTGTGTGTGTGTGTGTGTGTGTGTGTGTGTGTGTGTGTGTGTGTGTGTGTGTGTGTGTGTGTGTGTGTGTGTGTGTGTGTGTGTGTGTGTGTGTGTGTGTGTGTGTGTGTGTGTGTGTGTGTGTGTGTGTGTGTGTGTGTGTGTGTGTGTGTGTGTGTGTGTGTGTGTGTGTGTGTGTGTGTGTGTGTGTGTGTGTGTGTGTGTGTGTGTGTGTGTGTGTGTGTGTGTGTGTGTGTGTGTGTGTGTGTGTGTGTGTGTGTGTGTGTGTGTGTGTGTGTGTGTGTGTGTGTGTGTGTGTGTGTGTGTGTGTGTGTGTGTGTGTGTGTGTGTGTGTGTGTGTGTGTGTGTGTGTGTGTGTGTGTGTGTGTGTGTGTGTGTGTGTGTGTGTGTGTGTGTGTGTGTGTGTGTGTGTGTGTGTGTGTGTGTGTGTGTGTGTGTGTGTGTGTGTGTGTGTGTGTGTGTGTGTGTGTGTGTGTGTGTGTGTGTGTGTGTGTGTGTGTGTGTGTGTGTGTGTGTGTGTGTGTGTGTGTGTGTGTGTGTGTGTGTGTGTGTGTGTGTGTGTGTGTGTGTGTGTGTGTGTGTGTGTGTGTGTGTGTGTGTGTGTGTGTGTGTGTGTGTGTGTGTGTGTGTGTGTGTGTGTGTGTGTGTGTGTGTGTGTGTGTGTGTGTGTGTGTGTGTGTGTGTGTGTGTGTGTGTGTGTGTGTGTGTGTGTGTGTGTGTGTGTGTGTGTGTGTGTGTGTGTGTGTGTGTGTGTGTGTGTGTGTGTGTGTGTGTGTGTGTGTGTGTGTGTGTGTGTGTGTGTGTGTGTGTGTGTGTGTGTGTGTGTGTGTGTGTGTGTGTGTGTGTGTGTGTGTGTGTGTGTGTGTGTGTGTGTGTAATTTTGTTCTTGCTGTAATAACTGCCGAGCAATTATTACTCGTTCAGCTTTCCAAATAAATTGTCAAAGTTCCGAACTTCCCAATTTTTATCAAAACTAAGAAAGTTTACAAATTTCAAGCTTAGTACGAAGGTCAGGTAATCCCGAATTATGACAAAAGGTGCATACAAAGAGTAGATAGGTTTAGATAAGAAAATACTAAGACTCGTATTATACTATTTAGTTGTTTGTGTAATTGTTGGTATGACTGTGATGTTAAATGTGCAAATGTGACCCCCAAATTTACGTAAAAATTGGCTTCTTGGGTAAATTCCTTATGGATTATGAGGTTCCAAGTTTAGCCCCATTTCTAGAGTGTGAATGGTAGATAGAAATTGTGTAATTGTGAGTGTGAATGAGGGCATACCATGTAAACTCCCTTTGTTAGATAAGGGTCTTGGAAACGCCAGAATGAATGCGTAACATGCAGATATTAGGCAGGAACTGGGCCAAATTGAGTAGCAATTTGGCCCCTAATCGTACACAATTAAGGATTTATTTTTGCTCAAAACTTAACAGTATGCTTGACGCGAAACTATCAATTTTGGAGTGAATGTAGTTGAGTTGTGTCTGAAAATTGGTACCTTCGGCAGTTTAAAGCAGATTCTGCGGCCTAGGGTCACGGGGACCCCGCATTAGGTCTGTAAGTCTGTTGGATTTCCGGTCATCCGTGTAGGTAGCCCAGCGATTAGGGGGCGGATGAGCCGCATTTATGGAATCCAGAACTGCACGAATTAGAAGTTTAACACAAATTATGTTCAAAATAACAGGAGAAATCACCATAATTAAGTGTTCCATAGCTATTGTCCGATTAGCGGATTAACAAATCATCTTAGTTCTGAGCCCAGAAACAGTTATAGTTGTATAGTTGTGCGTGTTGGTAAATCCCTAGTTAGATAGGTGCTTATTCAGTGTAATTTTAGTTAAAAATAGAGGTACCAGTTACCTTAGTCTAAAATGGTTATTAGTTCAGGGTTCATAGCTTTACTGTTTTAAATTACGTTAGTTATAATGGTCAGCGCTACAACGTAAAAGAATGAACCAAGCTGAAAGAAAAGAAATAGACCCGTGCTGAGATTCGAACTCAGGACCTCTGGATAAAGAGTCCAGCAATCATCCAGTTGAGCTACATGGGCTATGATTAGAACCAGGTTAAACTAGCTTATGTACCGTAGCAAATTGGCAACCCAGCACGTGTGCATTTGAACGAATACACGATATGCACAAATTACGCATATGTGGACACAAACTTTGATCACGATTTTCTCTTCGACGGCTGAACGGTTTGATCAGTTTCAAAAAAGGAAAATGTCCAGCTCGTCAAACTCTACAAAATGATGTAACTTTTGCCCTAATTAATTCTCACTAACTAATTAACACAACCAAGTTAACGTTAACACAGAAATAAGCCTGCGCAGAACACAATCTGCGCAGGTGTTAATTAACTTTAATTATGTTTTTCTCACTAACTGATGAATATTTCTCGGTACTGTAAGCGTAGAAAATACTCAGTTTTTCAAGCTCTACAAGAATATGTAACTTTCGTCTAAATCCGTGTTCATCAAAGTTTTGTTAATTATATGCCAGTTTTGCACGAGTACTGACATGTGCTCGTGTGAAAGGGTGGTTGTACGTGCGACTTCCACTCGGCTGGCTGCTGGGGTTGCCAGCGCCGGATCGAATAGCGGTTCGGTACGTCCCCTGTTAGGGCACTAGGATAGGTGGGGGGTGCTGGTAAAAGCCAGTCCAGCCCCCAACCCCAGCCTCCAGCCCCGATGGGTAAAACCCAGCCCTCCAGCCTCCAGCCCTCCAAGGTAAAAACCAGCCCAGCCCCAAGGGTAAAACCCAGCCCCTATTTTCCAGCCCCAAGGGTAAAACCCAGCCCCTGTTTTCCAGCCCCAAGGTTAAAACCCAGCCCCCATTTTTCAGCCCCGTTTTCCAGCCCCTGAGGTATTAGGTTTTTCCTAGCCAGCAGCATGAAACGGCCCATATAAATTCCATTCATCTGGACCAGTTTCTGACAGCAAGCAGTGAATATGGGCAAGAGTACATAATATAAGAGTGTGCCACTAGGCCACGTTCACAGGGTCGGTGCTGAATAACACTGGCACAAAGTGTTTTTGTCTTTTGCTCGAAGCTAGGTGTTCGCTCACATTTTCTTAGAGGTGTGTGGAAAATGTAATTAGACATTGTGAAGTTAAATCAGCTTGGACAATCGCTAATTTCTGATATTTACAATATGCACTAGTTCTTTTAAGATTAAACTGATTATATTTAGATTAATCCGCATTAAAGAATCAGAACCTAAAATTAAAAGGAATAAAATTTTACCAGCGAGTTAAAAGAGTTGAACGGATAAATTTGAATCTCATTTGGCTAATGGACCAAGGCCTAACCTAACCCTTACTCGGCATTAAAGACACAGCTATTAACATAACATTTTTTGCCCTTCAGAGCGAGAGGGGCTACTTTTTTCTTTCTCGTTAAGGGGGTCAACCGTTTTTTGTCGGTCTGGGGGGAGTCTTCACCGCCCTCGTTCCCCTTACGTTATCCTATGGCTATTAAAACTAAAACCGACTGTTTCTGAATCAGTTTAAAAACTAAGATACTGAAATTCAACTATAATTGCCTTTCTTCAAATTGCCTTCACTGGTCGTACTGCCAGTCTGTGACAGCTTAGTCGGACTGGAGCCAATAGCCGTCAAGAGTGTTAAATATTTCACATTTAACTTGCATTTTGGCTAACCGAGGACTAAGGTACTGGTCGGGACCCCACTTTTCTGT